>JAHWFP010108944.1:0-14811 GCA_023313725.1 Lithobius niger | reverse complement strand
AGGTTTATTGTAAGAGGTATGGTCGCAACTCTGATTTCCCGTCAACTATTGTATTATTAGATATAATGACGTATAATGGCGTAGTACTGTAGTACCAATGTTTTAAAACGATCCTGATTTGAATTTTAGTTTCTGGGGCCGATGGCCATGCTTTCTGGTTTTTAGCAAGTTACCGCTGCTAGAATACCAACCATAGTGAATGAAGTCCAGCTTTGATAGCCTGCTTTAACTAATCAAATACACTTATTTGGTTAGTAAATATGGCAAGCTACCTTTTAATATGGTATTTCTTCCTTTAGTCCGGTCATTCATGTGTTTGACCTGAAAAATTGTAATAAAGCAATTCCGTCACAATAGGTCTCAAAAATACGTTTTATAAAGCATATCCGAAATGATGTAGTACTCTAGCCACGGGAACTTTGCTTAAGCATGTCTTTAATAGCATGTCTAATTAACTTAAACATGGGATTACTTGCTTACTGAATGCTGGATTTCTCAGTGATAGGGTTTTTTTTTAGCCTTCAGTCAAACACACGCCAGCGACTTTTCCGGGACTGCACCAAAGGGAGAATGTCACAGGGTGACGTTTTCGGGGAGAGGGAAGCGGGCAAGCGTGCATGGGGGGACACGTATGCGAACCCGGGAGGGGGCAGGAGTGTGCAGATTGGGGGTTAAAGTAATTATGGGGGAGAGGGCATATTTGAGAGCCATATTAACATGTTCTGGCTTCGGTTTGAGAAATTTAAAACCAAACACCAAACGCCTGGAGGGATGCGGGGGGGGGGGGTAAGCAGCATGCGCACGGGCACAACTAGTATTAAAGGGTTCGTATGAGCATTTTGAAATTGAAAAACGCAATACGGTTTTGCGGCTGGGCCATTACCACTTCATCTTTAAACAGCTGTAGGATGGTCCCTAAATAAGCTATACAATTTCTCTTAAGATTGTTGGAAAGAAGAGATACACACCTTTCAGAACATAGTAACCATGTCTAATTCGGACAATTAGAGAGCTCGTAAGAGCATTTTGAAATCGAAAAATTGCAATACGATTTTGCGGCTGCGCCATTACCACTTCATCTTTAACCAACTGTAGGAAGGTCCCTATCTAAGCTATACAATTTCGGTTAGGATTGTTGGAAAGAAAAGATTTTTACCTTTCAGAATATCCTAAGCATGTCCAATTTTGACTATTAGAGAGCTCGTCAGAGCACTTTGAAATCGAAAAATCGCAATACGATTTTGCGGCTGCGCCATTACCACTTCATCTTTAAACAACTGTAGGAAGGTCCCTATCTAAGCTATACAATTTCAATTATGATTGTTGGAAAGAAGAGATTTTCACCTTTTAGAATATCCTAAGCATGTCCAATTCTGACTATTAGAGAGCTCGTAAGAGCACTTTGAAATCGAAAATCACAATACGTTTTTGCAACTGCGCCATTACTACTTCATCTTTAAACGGATGTAGGATGGCTCCTATCTAAGATATACAATTTTTAGTTAGGATTATTGGAAAGTAGATACCCCCACCTTTCAGAATATCCTAAGCATGTCTACTTCAGACAATTAGAGAGCTCATGGGAGCACTTTGAAATAAAAAATCATAATACGATTTTGCGGCCGAGTCATTACCACTTCATCTTCAAAGTGCTCTTACGAGCTCTCTAATAGTCAGAATTTGACATGCTTAGGGTATTCTGAAGGGGGAAATCTTTTCTTTCCACCAATTCTGGCCAAAATTGTTTAGCTAAGATAGGGACCATCCTACAGCCATTTGAAGATGAAGTGGTAATGTCCCAGCCGCAAAACCGTATTGTAATTTTCGATTTCAAAGTGCTCTTACCAGCTCTCTAATTGTCCAATTCAGACATGCTTAGTATGTTCTGAAAGGTGTGGATCTCTTCTTTCCAACAATCCTAACCGAAATTGTATAGCTTAGTTAGGGACCATCCTACAGCTGTTTAAAGATGAAGTGGTAATGGCCCAGCCGCAAAACCGTATTGTGTTTTTCGATTTCAAAATGCTCATACGAGCTCTTTAATAGTCCGAATTAGACATGCTTACGCAATGTTCCCGTGGCTAGAGTGTATCATTTCGGATATGCTTTATAAAACGTATTTTTGAGACCTATTGTGACGGAATTGCTTTATTACAATTTTTCAGGTCAAACACATGAATGACCGGACTAAAGGAAGAAATACCAGATTAAAAGGTAGCTTGTCATATTTGCTAACCAAATAAGTGCATTTGATTAGTTAAAGCTGGCCATCAAAGCTGGACTTCGTCTTCATTTACTAAGGTTGGTATTCTAGCAGCGGTAACTTGCTAAAAACCAGAAAGCATGGACATCGGCCCCAGAAAGAATATTTTGCCGGCCCCCAGCCGGCCGGCTAAAAATGGTTTCTTTGTGCCTGAAACATACTTAACCTGATAATTTAGCATTACATTCTTCGAATGTGATGTTCCCCTGGAGGTTTCTTCTTCCGGTGCGCAGCCGCCTGCTTGCATACCCCCTGCTGTGCATGCGCGTGGCAGTCCTCCCTTATAAAAGCGACAGCGGGCACACTATCGGCATTCATTTTACTCTCAATATGTCAGGCGGTGACTCGAGAGGGGAGGCAGGGCGGGAGTTTGGTTAAGTATGTTTTAGGCACAAAGAAACCATTTTTAGCCGGCCGGCTGGGGGCCGGCAAAATGTTCTTTTTTTGTTGCCAAAACATCTTAACCTGGTAATTTAGCATTATCAGTTGATCTCGTCAAGATTGGTGGCGGGCATCGGCCTGACGGCGCCCCGGGGTGCAAGCAGGCGTTCCCCCCAAAAAAATTTTTATCTGAAAGAAAAAATTTGCACTTTATTCAGAACAGGTGGTAACAGGATTGGTTGGTCTCTTTCGTAGGATTTGGTGGCCCTGAAAAGGACCGTTGTTTGGGACTTGCTTCCTTCTGGGTGGCTTGCTTCCCTTATGGATGGCTTGCTTCTGTGTTCTGAGTGCTTAATGGGGGGTTGACCACAGTTCTGGCTGCGACTATTGGTCCCAGCCGGTGTAGTCCGGACTCTTCTCTTGACATATCCCTTAGGTAGTGGGAGATGAAGGTGGAGTGGTGGCGCCAGGATGCAGCTGCTAGGATTTCATCTATTAGGATGGCATTGTGGTGGGCCCATGATGTGGAGACGGCTCTCACTTCGTGCGCCGTCACTCTCATGCTCTCTGGAGTTTTATCAGAGGCTGCTTCGATTGTTTTCTTAATCCATTTTGATATCATTTCTATTCACTACAGGATGTTTCACTGGATTGGGGGTCGACCGGGAGGAAGAGTTGGTTCCTTCCTCGGCGGATGACTTCGTGACGTGTGCGGGCTAGGTAGAAGCGTAATGCTCTGACAGGACTAGGGCGGAAAGAGCTGGAAACGTGATTGGTTTCGGTGGTTCCGAGGGTTTTTGTGTCTTGGCTCTGAATGTCGACCTTGGGTATAGCGTGACAGAAGAGAAGTTGGGGCTGAAAATGCAGTATGCGGGGTCTGCTGATAGGGCCTGGATTTCGGAGCAGCGAAGGCTGGCGGCTAAGGTGACAAGGTAGACCGTCTTGCGGGTCATGAGATGGAGGGAGGTGTCTTGTAAGGGCTCATATGGTTCGGCCATTAGGGACTGGAGGACGAGCGAAAGATCCCAGTCAGTTATTAATCTTCCGGTAGTAGGTCTTTCGTTTTCATATGAGCGGAGAAGGGCTGAGATACGGTAGTCATCGAGTAGGTTGGTGTTGTTGGCGGCTTTGAAGACGGTGTTTAAAGCTGAGCGGTATACAAGTATTGTAGAACCTTTGAGTTTCTCGATGTTAAACAGGTCACGAAAGAAGTTCAGGAGGGTTGGAAGAGGTGGGTTGATAGGATTAGCTTGTTTTGTGATACACCAACGAATCCATTTAGACCAGTGGCTGTCGTACATCCGGTTAGTGGAATCCCTGGTTGCCTTTGAGGCGATGCGTTCGGCCTCTTCTCGATGAATTCCAGCCTTTTTAAGGAGTTTGATGATAGTAGCCACCCGTGTAGGTTGAGGTTTGGTAGATTCGGGTGTAGTTTTGTTCCTTTCTGTTGGGACAGAAGATCTGGATGAAGGCGCAGACTTATGGGAGTGTCGACTAGTAGATCCAGAAGAAGTGGAAACCACGCTGCCGATGGCCAGAGGGGGGCTATGAGTAGGAACAGGCTTTGGCTTTCTTGGAGCTTTAGAAGAACTTGTGGAAGCAGCTTGAAGGGGGGGAAGAGGTAGGCGAACAGGTTTTGCCACGGGAAAGTTAGGGCGTCTACTGCTACTGCTGTTTCGTTCGGCATCGGGCTTATGTAGAGGGGAAGTCTGGCATTGTGCCTCGTGGCGAACAGGTCTATCATTGGGGTGCCCCAAATGGTGAAGAGAGATTCGCAGATGGATTTCTTGAGGCACCATTCGCCCGTTGGAGGATTCTGTCGTGAAAGGGAGTTGGCAATCACATTCCTGTTGCCTGGGATGTAGAGAGGAAGGAGTGTGATGTTGTGTGGGATGCAGAGGTTGAAGATTTCCGATGTTAGATGGTGGAGAGATCTGGATTTCGTTCCTCCTTCTTTCTTTATGTAGGCAAGGGCGGACGTGTTGTCGGACTGGACTTGTACCGTCTTGTTCGTGATCTCGGGGAGAAAATGTCGCAGGGCGAGTAAGATTGCTCAGAGCTCGAGGGAGTTGATGTGGTCCGTGCAGGTTGACGGCCAGAGGCCTGATGTTTCTTGTGTGCCGAGGTGGGCCCCCCCAGCCGGTCCTCGAAGCGTCCGTGAAGAGGAGTAGCTCGGGATGTGGTTCGTGAAGGGGTTGTGTTTTCGTGAGGTTGGTGACGTCGGACCACCACAGCAGAGAGTCTAGGGGGAAGTTGAGACCGAGAAGAACCTGCTTGTCGGGAAGGTCTTGATTGATTGCTTGGTTGTCTATGCGGTGGTGGTGGAGAGGTCTTACCATCCACCGGCCGTAGGGCATAAGGTTTGCCATTGCATCCATCTTCCCAATGAGTGAGTTTAGTTCCCGAGGGAAGAAACTTGTTTTCGATCGAAAATGACGGACGTGGAGAAGGAGATCTTCTATTCGTTCCGAGGAAGGAGCGATCCTTGCTGAGTGAAGGTTGAACGAGGCTCCTAGGAAGGTGAAGATTTGTGCTGGTGTTAGGCGGGATTTTGAGTAGTTTATGCCGAAGCCCAGATGGTTTAGTATGGAGATGGTCTTGTCTTTGTTCTGTACCAATGTGAGAGGGTCCGGGTTGTTGAGGGCCCAGTCGTCCAGGTAGGCGTTGGCTTGGATTTCGTTTTGGTGTAGATAGGCCAAAATTGGTTTGAGAATCAATGTGAAAATCCGTGGGGCTGCATTTAGGCCGAAGGGAAGACAGCGGAATTCGTAGACCTTTTGGTTGTAGATGAACCGAAAGAGGTGCGTGATTACCGGGTGGAGTGGGACATGGAGATAGGCGTCTTCCAGGTCGATTGAGATTGTCCAGTCGTTTTGCTTGAACGAAAGATGGATGGATTCGAGAGTTTCCATTTTGAAGTGGTCGTTTGAAATGTATTTGTTGAGGGGTTTCATGTTGAAAATCAAGCGGGAACCTCCTGACTTCTTTGGTCGGGTGAAGATGGAACTGTAGAAACCCGGGCCTGGCTTGTGGCGTTCCCTGATTGCATCTTTCCAAAGGAGTTCTGAAACTTCGAACGAAAGTTGAGGTGTTGGTGGTGGGGAGAATTCCCAAGGAGGCGATGGGAGAAGCGGTGGTTTTGACAGAAAGTCCGGACGAAAGCCGTGTTTGATGATGGAAAAAACTTCTGGGTTCTTTGTTAGTTGTAGCCAGGCTGGGAGGAAGAGACGTAGTCTTCCGCCGACTGGAAGGCAGGATGGGTGGGAGGCGTCATTGTCGGCTCTTGCGAGAGTTGTTTTTCTCCGGTGACGAGTGGCGGCTGCGTCGGTCAGGAGTAGCGGCTCGCTTCTGGTTGCGTTGACCGGGACGGGAGCGAGGCTGGTCGGTCCGAAAGGGCTGAGTGTTATTCGGACGAAAGTCATTCTGACGTGGGGACTGCGAGGGAGCCGGCGTCTTGGTCCAGGTCTCTGGAGGAGGGCGGGGGTAAGGTTGCTTATTCTTCAGAGCCGGACGAGAGGTGGAGGAGATCGCTTTATACGGCTTGGGTTTCTTGGCGATGTCGAGGTGAGGAGCGAGAGTTGGGATGAGGCCCTTGAAGAGTGTGTCAGATTCATGAATAGGCTGGTTGCGGAGCCGGTGCATCGTGGAGATGTTGAGGTTATTTGCGGACGAAAGGGCAATGTCCCGGAGGAGCAGTGTGTTGTTAAAAAGGGCTCTCGTAGCCCAGTTGATGGAGTGGTACGTGGCGAAGCTTACCTTCTGAAAGAGCTGCATTACCAGGGACGAAAGAGTGCGTAGTTCTTCGGGGCTTGCGTCCGAGGAGAGTTTCTCGCACAGGGCGTTTACCGCAGTGTTGAGAACGTCGGCTTGTGAGGCGGCCCGGGGACTCAGTCGAAGGCATTTGTCATTGTCGTATAGGACGAAAGTGGGGATATCAGCTTTCTTCGGGATGGAAAGAGCGGTGCCGAAATCCATCTTCACTTCACTGCATAGGAATTCGCATTCCGGGTAGGTTGCAAAGTTGTTCGGGTTCGTGGCGCCGTCGCCCAGCGGACGAAAGAAGCTGCTTTCGCGGCCTGGACTGGGTGGAGGGGGTTCCTTGTCGAGGACGAGAGGGTCGCCTTTGCCGAGTAGAGAGCCCTCGTTGCGGAGAAGGCAGGTGAGCAGCGTGGTGGACTGGCCGAGAAGGTTGCGAGGCTTGTCGTCTTTGTCTCTTAGGGCGAAGCCGAAGCCAGTTTTCAGCCCACGGTTGATGGCAGGAGCGTCGGTCGTCTGCGAGGGCTTGAAGAGAAAGCAATCAGGGATGGTTTCTTCAACCGTCTTGAGAAGAGCGGCCAGCGGGAAGACCTGTTCTTCGGTGGCATCATCCGGGAAGTGGATCTTCCTGGCGGGCGTAGGTACGGCTGAAGGAGGGGCTTGCGGCCGAGAGGGAGAAGATGACTTGTACCTCTTCGGATTGGCAGGGGGCGGCGTTGAGCTGCGCTTGTCTGAGCCGTGGCTGGAAGCAACCCACGCTTGTGTGCGGGCGTGTCGGGCGGATGACGTGCAGGAAGGAGGCGGCATGGGGTTGTCTTGCATCACACAAACCGATGGACGATGTGCCTGACTTCGCTGCGGGAGACGCTCCGGCCAATTCGGGAGGAATTGGACGAGAGATCCAAGGGAGTGTTGCGGGCTGGGGAGCGGGAAGCTGTGGCACGTTGAAGGGACTTCTTGGCTTCACGGTAGACGTCCTTCGCCCGTAGGAGATCTTGTTGTAGAGCCGAAAGATCCATGGGTTCGGCCGGCGGGGTGCGCTGGCCGGGTTGCAAGGGAGAGTCCGAGAAGGCGTTGACGCTAGCTTGGAGAGCTTCAGTGGCGGCGGGGATCGGGCCAACGGCGGCGAGGTCGAGGGCGGAGATCCAGCGGTTGCCGAGAGAGAAGCTGGTAGAATGCGGATGAAAGAGAGCATGAGAGGGAGCGGCGAGCGAAGTGGGAACTTCGGATGCGGCGGCCATCATCGGGGTAGAATCCAGTTTTCCTGCGAAAGGTACGGGGAACAGCGGCGCGAGGTGGCGTGTAGACACCTCTGGAGGAAAATGAATGCCGATAGCGTGCCCGCTGTCGCTTTTATAAGGGAGGACTGCCGCGCGCATGCGCAGCAGGGGGTATGCAAGCAGGCGGCTGCGCACCGGAAGAAGAAACCTCTAGGGGAACATCACATTCGAGGAATGTAATGCTAAATTATCAGGTTAAGATGTTTTGGCAACAAAGAAACTAAAATTCAAATCAGGATCGTTTTAAAACTTTGGTACTACAGTACTAACCCATTATACGTCATTATATCCAATAATACAATAGTTGACGGGAAATTAGAGTTGCGACCATACCTCTTACAATAAACCTGTTATAACAATGCTAGTTTTTTAGGCTCTCACGCAACAATGCGTACAAAATGATTGTTTTAACTATAAACCTCTGAAGGCCCATCGTCTATTGTTATAAAGTTTCATTGTATATGCAATAAATAACAGAAATCGTGATAACTTGGCAACTATTTAAGATAAAAACATGCGGTTTGCGGCGTTCTACAGCTTTAATTATCAGCTTCAATTCCTATTCGGGCATATATTGACATAAATCCGATCCTTACGCCACTGTGTACAATTTAAAACCGTGATGACTAAAAAACGCTAACGAGATTTTGGCTGTGTCAATTAAACCATTAATTTCTTGTAAAACTATAGGTTTTTCGAAATTTTCACAAGATATAATTTGTGTTGAAAATTTTATGTTCTACAACTTTGGTCCTATGCATTACTGCCGTAAAGTTAACGGGAGACGAGATAATGGACGAAAACCCCAAACCGGAAGTGACTTTGAGCCATTTTTCCAAGATGGCGGCGAAAGCTCGAGTCGGAATGTTGGGGACTTTTAGTATGTTGGTTAGTATGACGTATAGGTGTTATGCACCAATTTTCAGCTTAATGGGAATTTGTTCCCGCAAACGCCTAATTTTATAATCCGTACGCGATTTGTAAACTGGACATGGCTTAAAAAAATATCGATTGTCCACTCCAGTACAACACAGCGACTAGCATCATGGGTAAAAAAAAAACCGCCAGTACAGCAGTCACAAAATGGCGTCTATTAACGCGTCTTCAATCGGGAAAAGTGGTAAAATGATTCACAGCCAACTAGAAAAATTATTTGGAATGTCTATTATTATCTGCGAAGCAAGGAACCAACAAAGAGCAAGAACGGCTCTCCTCATATAGCCAAAATGTGGACAGTGTCTGGAATGGTTTTCATAACTTGCTCAAACGAATTGTTGACCAATGTCGCTCTCGGAGCAGGAAACAGCAGATTAAAAATCAAGATTATCGGTCACAATCCAAATTAAATATGTTACCAAATTACATCCGTAATCTAGGCAAAAAAAAACTTAGGCTATGGCATCAACTTAGGGATGTAAAGTCTCCATCGAACTTAGCATCTTATAATGAGTGTCGTTCGCAATATTCGGCTGCGGTTGACGACTGGCTAAATCGTAAAGAGACTGATGTACTTCAAGAGGGAAATTTAGCTGCCCTCTTTCGCTTTTACCGGGCGAAAACCCACACCTCACGTGCTTTACCACCCTTACTATCTGGGGGTGGTTTCGTTTCTTCTGACTCTGATAAAGCAGAACTTTTAAACGATCTTTTTGCCTCTAATTCTGTAATTGATAACCATTTTATCCCATTGCCATTTAATTCGCTCCTTTTGGAGTCTACGGAGCTAACTGAGGTAATTTTTACCCGATCCAGTGTGCTTCACACACTTCATAGCTTAAAACCGAGCCATGCAGTGGGTCCGGACGGTTTTTCTTCTTTTTCCTACAAACAAATTGCCAACAAAATTTGCAATGCATTGCTTTTCTTATTTAAATTATCATTTTCCTTTGGAAAATTACCAACTTTATGGAAGAATGCAAATGTGGTTCCAATCTTCAAAAAGGGCAACAACTCTGATCCACGTAATTACAGGCCGTTGCCCTGACAGTGGTGCCATGCAAGGTCATGGAGTCGATTATTAGGACTGAATTACTTCGTTATCTTACTTCTCATGGGCTCCTTAATCAAGATCAGTACGGTTTTCTTCCGGGCCGCTCTACAACTATCCAACTCTTGGTAGCATTGGACTACTGGTTCGATGCATTTGATCTTGGTATACCTACTGATGTTACGTATTTCGATTTTCACAAGGCATTTGAGTCGGTGGTGCATGCTAAATTGCTTCACAAACTTAGGATGCTTCACATTGGAGGCAATCTTCTTCTTTGGCTGGGAAGTTTCTTAATTGGCAGATCTCAGTGTGTACAGGTTGGCACATCGAGGTCCTCTTCTCGAGACCTTATCAGTGGTGTGCCACAGCGATCTGTTTTGGGGCCGCTTTTGTTTGTTATTTATTTAAATGACCTTTTCGCCGAGCCGCAGTGTGACGACATTGTGCATTTCAAATTTGCTGACGACTTAAAAGCATCAACTCCAATTACTTCCTTCACGGACGGATATCTACTTTCGACTCATATTGATGCTGTGGTGCAGTGGTCTCTTGATTGGCAACTGCCACTTTCCGTTAATAAATGCAATGTACTGCATATTGGTGCCACCAATCCATGCTTTGAATACACTCTGTCTGGAACCACATTGGATGGAATCTCTTCTGTGCGTGACTTGGGAGTGTGGTTCTCTAGCGACCTAAAATCCACAACCCACTGTTGCAAGATTTCTGCCTCAGCCTATCGTAGATTAGCTATGGTACGGCGTTGCTTTACTTCTGCCAGTGTAAAGACTAAGATTTGGGCCTATAAGGTGTTTGTTCGCCCTGTCTTGGAATTTGCTAGCCCAGTCTGGTCACCGAATCTTCTGCAGGATATTGACCGGCTCGAAGCTGTTCAACGCTGTTTTACTCGTAACCTTAATGGATATCGAAATTACACTGCTAACACAAGGCTGTCCATGGCCCATCTTGAACCCCTCGAACTGCGAAGGCTCAAAGCAGACCTCGTTTTGACATTCAAAATCTTGCATGGACTGCTCTCAGTTGATGTGCCATTTTTCTCATTTGCAAATTGTGACACTACACGGGGCCACTCACTTAAACTTAGCAAACCCGTTTCGCGCACAGATTGTAGGAAATTCTTCTTTGCGTCACGTGTTGTCGGAGCTTGGAACTCCCTTCCCGAAGTTGTTGTCATTGCACCCTCCGTGAGCGTTTTTAAACGCCGTTTGGAAGAACATTCACTTGCTAGGTTTCTCAAAAGAAATTACCATCCCTGACAATTCACTCTTTTTTACAAGGAACGGATTTAGTGGCCAACGCCCTTCCGTCATCCTGAGCATTAAAGGTCAAAGTTATATTTATTTATATTATAACGCCGTTTCCCAAGATACGTCAGATGCAACAAAGGTTTCTTTCAGTTTCAGTTGTGTTAAACAAATAGTTAACGAAGGCGCGCGACTACCCGCCGAAACAAGTGACACTCCAGCCGCAGCATAGGCCACAGTTCCGCGGTTCATAACTGCAGCGAAATAACGGCCAAAGGCGCCAACGGTAACAAACTTGGACGACTTTCAACTGTCAGCCGCTCGAACAGCAATAACTGAAATTCACCGAGAAGGTAATTATCCAAATCTTGATAATGTTTTGGCCAAGTTCAAATCGAAGATTAATTTAAAGATGGGAGAGCTTCCGTGGCATTTAACCATGAAAAAGAATTGAAACTTGGGATGAAATACGGAAAATGCAACAACAGAAATTTTAAATAAAAGCGTCCAGAAATTGTTGCCCAGCGTCGCCGATATTTACGTCAGGTACGACATTTAAGAAGTAATCCGTCTCATTCAGAGGCGTAACTTCAAAATTGGGGCCCGGAGGCGGCTGTGCAGTGGAGGCCCCCCGCCCATAGAAAAAAAAATCACACAAGGTGATAGCCCACTGGAGGACCACTTTCATTAAAAATAGAAATGCAGTTTTGCCACACAAGGCATGAGCCCAGTACAGATCGCCCTTCCCCCCGCCCCTTAACAAAAAAAATGTTGTTTTTACAGCCACCCCTTTCATAAAAAAAATGCCTTTTTTGCTGTACCGGTGAGAGGCCAGTAGTGTCCCTTCATAAAAATAATTGCTGTTTTTGCCACATAACGCAAGAGCCCTGAAGGCCCGCCGCCCCCCCCCCTCCTCCCTCCCCTCGCATAAAAAAGTTAAAACAAATAGGTTTTTGCAAAACAAGACGAACATTTTTCACGAAACTGTAGCAGTAACTAACTTTCTCGTATTTTATGGTTACAACAAATTTTTAATTGGGGCCAGTGAGGGGGCCCCCAAGGTCGGTGGGTCCGGAGGCGGCTGCCTCCTCTGCCTCATAGTAGTTACGCCACTGGTCTCATTTACAGTATTTATTTATTTGGATGAAACTTGGGTGAATGAGCGTCACGGGCGCGAACGCCAATGGCAGCTAAAGAAAAGGCGCACCGGACTCACAGCCGACAGCGCAAATGATCGCTTGGTTGGTCGCCTTATTCCGATCGGAAAGGGCCGAAGACTCATTTTTGCTACACACCGGCAGCCAGGATGGTTTTGTTAAAGATGGCATGCTTCTTTTCCGAACTGGATTTTTTCCCCCACTTTCTGCAACCCCTAGCTTGGCTGTGAACAAACAGCTCTTCTCAGAGCTATACAAACTGTTAAAACAACACAACCACCAAAAATGAAAAGATCTGAAATTTGTACTGTTTCACAAATAAATTGTTACAACATTCACAGTAGAACACACTTCCTTCCTTAACTTTTTTTTTTGGCTCCACAATGAATTAAAACTTAAAACCTACGTGTTTTATATATTTATTACCGTCTGACCCAAAATACAAGAAGGGGGGGGGGGAGTAGAAATACCCAAAAGGCAGTGGCGAATGTTTTAAAGAAAATATTAAATAAATACATTTTTCCAAAGATTTTATCCCCTACGGCACGATAATAGGGTGGGGGGGGAGCCCTTTTACTCCACCATCCTTATTTACTCCACTGCTGAAAGGGCCCGAGTCGGAAATTATGAAATTATGAAATTAAGTGAAAAGAAAACCGAGGCTAGGTAAGAAAAAAAGTATTTTCTCTTTTTTGAATTCAGTCTGAAATTTGTCTTATAACCAAATATTGCGGGCCCCAATATTTTTTATTTGTCTTTGTTTTCCCCCGATTCCCTATTGATGGAGAAGGCCTGTAATAAAAACAATTTGTAAAAAGTCGACATTAAAAAAATTGGCATCAAATAACAAAACCATGATCGCGCACAGACAAGCCTTGGGGCGGTCTATAGATAGCCACAAGGCACACCGACTCCGGGAAAATGTACGCTACAATCAAGCTGCTCGCGAGCCACGCCCAGTTTATAAATCGCGTACGGAGTAGGCTAATTTGACTGGACTATACTGTGCAGGATGTAGAAGTTTGTTTTCTTCCAGGTGTATGCTAACACAAGACACAACGATGTGCTCCAACATCTTCACCACCACAGATGTTAGAAATATTGGTCTGTAGTTCCCGGGATCAGTTTTATCCCCTCCCTTATGAAGGGGAACCACCCTAGCAAACTTCCAGTCCACTGGCAGTTCCGCCTCAGTCAGTGACTTGTTAAAAATTACCGTTAAAAACTGTGCACTATAAGGCAGCATCAGCTTAAGAATTTTAGCTGTGATTCCATCCGCACCACAAGCTTTCCCAGTCTTCAAAGCATTTATCAGTTTCTGAACTCCGTCAGAGGTAACCGTTACCTCCAACATTTTGGCATCAGTCCTGCTCGAGAAAAACGGTAGAGGTCCCTTGTGAGGGTGCCCAAAAACTGATTGAAAGTAGTCATTCAAAACATTACACTTTTCAGCAGGATTAGTAATGAGCTCACCATCCTGACTTCACAATGGAGGAAGCGCATGATCCGTCTCCCTTTTCCCTCTAGCCAAAGTCCAAAAACTCTTTGGGTGTGACCCAAGAAGATTAGACAGATTATCATAAAAGTGTGCACGTGCTTCCTTCAATTTGGTTTTAACCAAAACATCCAATTGCTTATAATCGGACCAGTTAATTTCATTCCTACTTTTACACTTATTGTACAGCGTCTTTCTTTTCTTGATCAGTTTCCTGCACTCACTATTAACCCATGGCAAGCCAGTAGAATTTTTTGCAGTACCAGTAGGAACAAACTTCTCAACGAGCTCCTTAATAATACACTTTAGGAAGTCCCAAGCTTGGTGAACAGACCAATCCTGGACACTTGTGTCAAAATTCATGATAGTCTCTTCCAGGTAATCAGCAATAGCGGCAGCGTTTGCTCTTTTGTACACCAGAAACTGATTTTTAGCCTGTGTTTTCAATTTAGGTTTTACCCCTATATCCACCACAACGCATTTATGATCACTCAGCCCTTCCTTCACGACGACACCAACTCTGTTCGAGTCAAGGTTAGTGAAGCACAAATCCAGAAAATTATTTCCCCTTGTTGGCTTACTAACAATTTGTTCCAAGTCAAACTTGGCCATCATGTCCAACACAGCAAGTGAGTTTTCATCCTGCTGCTCATAAACGTTGAGCTCCTTCCCCAAACGGATTGTACTTAAATTAAAATCGCCACCAATAATCAACTTCCTGCTGGTGTTGTGAACAGCCTGATCAATCATGTCCAACATGTAACGCATGTCACCATCAGTGCGATAACATGACATAACCATTAAGTTCTCAGAACGTAAAGCAACCACACAAGCACATGCTTCAATCCCAAGTCTGGGCAAAGAAACCTGGTGAATTAGACTGCTGTTCGGCCTATTATTTTTTTTCTTTTTGCTTTGAAGTTATGGAATTTACTGCGAAATAAGAAAAGGAAACATGTTTTTTAAATGTTCAAAACTAATCATTTTATAAGATCTTCCGACAAATACATAAGTTCTATTTACGCAGATCGTTGTGTACATGAAATTAGTACGATTGTAAATTGCCACCTAAAGTCATAAAGCTTTGTATGCTGTAGGTTAACTGGACAGTGAACTACGGTGGCCCTGGAGGCTCACTTCATTCCCATTTTATACTTCAGACATACAACTCTGAACTTCACACATATATCTCTGAACTTCATAGTTATATCTACGAACTTCATA
>JAHWFP010108943.1:0-19240 GCA_023313725.1 Lithobius niger | reverse complement strand
TCCCCACCCTCTTCATGTTATTTAGGTTTCATGACGGTTCAGTAACACTTAATCCATCAAGCATGATAACGACTTAACTGATTACCCTGTATGTAGTGCTCCTTTTAGGGTAAAAAAAAATGGTATTGGATCAGACTTACAAAACGGTACAAGGTAACCAAAGTATCAGATAGGTTTTCCCAATAGTTTGTTCGCCAGTATCAGTATCTGATTAAAAAAAAAAGGATAAAGTTAATTCCGAGTTGTTGCAAATTGAAAGCCAATTTAGATTTGCATATTATTTATATCTCATTTTCTGTGTAGGATTTAAGATGAACACAACTGCAGTGTCTCTTCCAACCAATGCCGTTGGATTCATTACTTTTGGGGCTTCTGCGGTAGCCACTACCGCTACGTCAGTTGGCGGATTCAGCTTTGGCAGTACGCCAGCAGCAGCAACCCCTGCATCAAATTTTGTGTTTGGAGCAAAATCTAGTGGGGATGCTGCAAAACCTTCCAGTGGCGGATTCACATTTGGATCAACTGCAACTGTTTCTGCTGTTGACACCACCGATACAGGCTCTAAAGCAGATAAGACTGCTGGTGCTGGGTTTAAATTTGGATTGCCGTCTGCATCTTCGACTCCAGTTTCATCAGCGCTTGCACCTAAAATCGACTCCAACAGCCTGATTGCTGCACAGACATCTCAAGCGGTATCAACCACAGCTGGCCTTGGTAAGTTACTAAAATACTAATTCATCTTATTAACACGTCGGTGTTTACCTGTGTAGTTTAGTCTGGTGATGGATGTCGAGAAACCAACATCCAGTCGTGGTCTGACTTCCTGCATTTTCTTTCTGTTAAAGAAACTCGTGCTATTTCGATGGAATCAAACTTTTAAAGTTGTTAGTTCTCATTTTTGAATGATGTAATGTCTTGAAATGCAGAAAATAACGCCTTACCACCACCCAGAACACTAGTCTGTCCAAATTTGAACACTAGCAAGTTCCCGTAAATTTTTTGTTGAAGTTGCTTGGGCGTTCACCTTCATCAGAAAAAAATTTGAAACGGCCCCGGCCCCAAAAAAGAAATATACGTAAATGCTACATGTCAGAGTCAGTTAACGGTTACTGATTTTCCAAATGTAACCTCGTGCAGTTATATGTAAACAGTGATGCTGTAATAATTGAGTAAATTGACAATAGAGTTCTTTCCGCCTTTCTTAATCTGTGACCGTCAACTTAATGTTAATTGGAACAGGAGTTAGAATCTTTTCATTTTGGTGGAACTCAATTTTTTTTTCAGCTTAAAAAATTTGTTATAATTTTAATTCTGGAAGAACAGTCGAATCTATGAAGAAAAAAATAATACTGCAGCTGCATGGAATTGTTTTGGGGCGCTGGGGCAAATTTTACTCCAGAAGCAGTTCTTGAAGTACAAAGTTGAAATTTTGATTGAGTCTCTGATCTTTTGTAGATCCAGTTGCTGCAGTGCCTACATTTACCTTTGCCACTCCGACGACAAATTCGGACAGCGCATCTGGATTTGCACTTCCACCTTCAACTGAAAAGACTGATAAACCAATTGGCAATTTCTTTTTCAAACCTCCTGTCGACTCCGATAGTCCAAAAACGATGGGCTCAACTGAAATTGTGAAGCAGACAACTGCTACCAGTGGTGGTGGTGCTGGTGGATTTACATTTTCTTTGGAAACCTCCAATGCCTCTGCCAAAAGGGAAAGAGGTTAGTTTACTGTTTCTGGGATTACTCATATTTGAGGATTGTATAAATTTGTGCTTCTACTTAATTACTTGTATCGGGGATGCTACCATGAAAAAATTTAAACGTTATTTTCCTATAAGATTGTGAACAAATTATGAAATTTGTGAAAAAGAGAATTTTCAGTTTTGGGTTTAAAATATGCGTAAAGACTTACTGTTGGTTAAGGCTGGGCTGATCCCCACCGATATTTGCAATATCGGTAGAAATCGTGATCCGTAGATAAAACCCTGAAAGATAGGTAATAAACAAAATTGAGGATATTTCACCAGCTTTCCAATGGTCCAACCCCATGCAGCTGTCTCTTATCGTTTAGAAATTACAAAGCAAAATATTAAATTTTACTGTGGGGTTTTGTGTTTTAAAATGATGTGAGCGTATGCAATACTACTTTAAAACCAATTTATTTGTTTAATGTGCATTTAGGCCTATGCTTTAGTTATGCATTGCTTTCAAAAGTAATATTTTTTTATGACAATACTTCAGGCTTAAATAAATAATTACAAATCGCTGTAGATTATATAAAGGAAGAAGGAAAACAGGCCAAACAGTGAAAACCATCCACCATACACTAGATATAGCTTGTTCTGTGACTTTATAACAGTCATCTTTACGCCAGTGGACAAGTGGCCATGGTGATAAAGTTGCTATGCCACCAACCCTCTCGATTGTCAATCCAGTAGCAGTCGCCACTTGGCCAGTAGACCATAGAAAGCACTCGCCATTTCACAATTTCTACTCGCCACAAACCAAATACATTCTGCACGACGCATGGTTTTTCTAATTTATGCACTTCCGAAATTGTAAAAATTAACCCATTATCAATGCAGAAAAAGCAATAATGTAGCCCTTAAAAATCTTAGCATAATGCCGCAAACCATTAGTATATAACTTGTACGGTTCCCGAGATATGGCTTTTTCAGTGTCATTGTCTATTGCTTGGTCGCCATTTTGGCAAGTAAGGCTAAGTTCTAAGTCCCAACGGCTGATTTCCATTCGCCAAATGGCGAGTGGCGACCAACATTGGCGATGGTTGTATGCCAGTGATCAGGAGATGAATTGGGTAGCCATTTTGAATCCGGGTCATGCCACTCCGACGAAATGTGAGTGCATAAAGATGGTTTACTGTACTACCTTATTTTTAGTGTACGATTTTCGCTGTTTGGCTTGTTTTCCTTTTTCCTTTACATGCTTCAGTCCATGCAAAAAAAAAATTATTCTTTTCTCAGGCCTGCCTGGTAGTCAGATTTGCCCCCTGGTCAATGGTCATAGCTTTTTATTTGCCAGCGTAAGGTATATTTATTTATTACCTTACAAGGAAAAGCAATTCCATTAGCTGAAAAGAAGTATTATTCACCCTAACTTTGCGTTCAATAATTGTACTCTGTGTGTTAAGCTAACCACTTGCGGCTCTGTAAAATTAAAATCCAAGTGTTTTGTGCAGTTAAAAGTTACTTCCAATAAAATAAAAAGCTTGATGACCTGGTTACATTTGGAATGAAAATGCCCGAGAATCAAACATATTTCTGTCACGGCCTCAGTATTACAGGTTTCGCTTAATTGGAAACTGGGAGCAGTTATCGAGATCTGGTATCGGCCAGTTTTATTTAATGATCGGCTCAGGTAGAAAATAGCAGATCGGCCCAGTTGTATTGTTGGTGTATTTTTGAATTTGTGGTCTTCAACCATCGATTGAAAAGTCTGACAGCGACAAGCATGATTTTATGTGTCAAGACTAGGGGTGTGTGAGTAGAATAATTTTAATTTAAGTCGATCAGAGTTGAGTTCGCAACTGAAGACTGAGTATCGAGCAAGTTCGAGTATTTACTGAACGTTGTTTGTGTGCAAGTTTCTTTTTAATTTGTTAGATAGTAGATTGCTGCATAACGTCCTGTCCGGATCAATGTGTACAAATGGTTTTCCAGTAGGGTTGTGCGAGTAGAATAATTTTAATTCGAGTCTAGCTGAGCCGAATTTGCAACAGAAGAATGGAGTACCGAGCCGAGTTTGAGCATTTGGTGAACACACTTATTTTGCAAGTTTCCTTTTTATTTGTTAGTACTGTATAATAACTAAGATGATGCTTAACGGACTGTGTGGGTCAACGTGTGCTACTGGTTTTCCAGTTTTTAGGATGTAATTTAAAATGGTTTGAGCTAGTGGCTTTTAATTTACACCACCTGAAAGCTCTCATTGAGACGGTGAATTTGGTATATTTGAACGATAAAAATTGCCGAAGTTATCGCATTTTCACCAGATTCGAGTTTCCCCGAGTATGGATGCAAGTGACGAGCAGAGTTCACGTTCCGTGCTGGGCTCGGCTCGAATTTTTCCAATATAAAAATGAATTTGGTATATTGGAATGTCAAAATCGGTAAAAATAAATCGTCATATAAATAAATAAGTCCTCGTATGTTCACCGGATTCGACTTTTCGAATATGGATGCAAGCAAAGAACCAAGTTCAAGTACAAGTTGCATACTCGTCTCGAATTTTCGAGCATCGCACATCCGTAGGCAAGACTTAAAGGTTTTATATAATATTTTTGAATTTTCCCTCATATTAGAACTAATGTCTGAACTTAATTTTGATATTGGCGAGTCAAAATCCCTAGAATTTGCCCAGTTTTATTTTTAAAACTACAATCTTCTTCGATCATCGCACAATTTCATACATAAGACACAGAGTCTTGCTAATTTTCGACAGCAATGCAGCTGTTATCATCAGGCCTTCAAAGGAAAAATTATGATCCTGGTCACATTCTTGCTGTTTGCCAGAATTTGAATGTGGCAGAACACGTAGCCTCCTGTATTTACAAGGTAGAGGACCATTCATGCGGTCTTTAGAGGGTCCTTCATGCTGCTACTAGCTCTCCAACACTGCGCTAACTGCTCACTCAAGTCCCTCCCCACAAGGTGTCTCATATTTGGGTAAGAAGGGCCCTGAATATTCATAAGTTAGAATCCATTCTGCTCATGGTGTTGTATAGCAATGGATTCCAGGCATCTTAGATTATTATTGCTTTTATGAACTATAGGGCATAGATTAATGCATGTAGAAGACTTAAATGACTCGGACATTGGGTTCAGAAGTTTAAATTTCTACAGACCGTCTAAACACGACCACAGAATTAGGAGCTCCTTTGTCCTGCTTCACACCACGCATCACTAAAATAAATTGTGCTGTCCTGTTGACCTCTATGGGATGAATGTATGTTGCAAAAACGTTCCATCTTCAGGTTATTCCCACCAGATCGAAATTTGCGCCAATTTGTTAAGACTGCACCGATACTGGCTTGCTGCATCAGTATCTGCTGCTTTCGATGAAATATCGATAACTCTGGAATCGTTTGAGGTTACTACCTGCGGTTCACGGCATTTTGCTCATCTTCCTAGCTGTATTTTAATGGTTGGTTAATAATTTAAATTTTTTAAATTTTTGGTTGCCTTCGAAAATCTCCCTTACCTGTTTTATATACACTCTCTCTGGTTTCAGTGCTTCTTCTAAAGGAAAGAGATGAAAGTTGGCTTCCCTGCCAGTCTCATATTATTCCACTGCGCCTGCGCGGACGCAGTCCTCCTTTTATAAATGCCGGCGCGGCATTCATTCCTCATCTCTTTCTCTGCGCTGCCACGTGATGCATCGCCTTCCAGCTCCTCGTCCAATTCACGTTCCTTGTTCCGCTTCCCCTCCGCCCTCTGCTGGCTGCCGTTCCGCTTGGCTTCTGCCCAAGGCGGTTCACGTCTTCATTGCGTTTGGGCGGAAGGCGGATCAGTTCAGATTAGCGACGTTCCTCATCCTCGGTCCCCTTCCCCACTGCGCGATGCCTACGCGCAGCCTTCTTGGGGTGGACCATTTCACTGCCTACTATCGGCTTTCACCTTTCATCCCTCCAGCATTGAATGCTGTTGTTTCATTGGAAAGGGTATGATATCCCTCCACACCGCCTTCATCTGCGCATCCTATTGTGCAGCCCTCCTTTCGGAATATATGCTCCGACGATGCAACCAGCTCGTCCTTTTCTATTGCCGGGTTCGTACGATACGATGCATGCTCGGCCTTGTGCCAGCTTATATAAGCTCCAGCACAGCATCCTATCGGGATCATTTCTCCTAGAGCGATCACCACAAATGGTTGTCCTGAGCTCCCACAGGTCCACGATACCCTCCGCATACCACCGTTCCGCAGAAGAACGCCTCCCTCCGCTACTCTTCTTGCAAGGTTATTCTACCTTACGTTGTTTTTACAACGGTTTTCTGGATACTCCATCCATTCCTTCAGTCGAGGATGACCCTCCGCCGCCCTCATTGGGTTTTCCACGTCCTTCCATCGTTCCTCCGGAATGTTTTTCGCCTGCCTTTCCTACTCTGGAACCGCTACCACACACTACCTTTCGTTGCGGCTCCTACGCCTCCGTTCTTCGAACGACCATTCCGCCTTCTATATTGGCTTCTTCCTACGGAGGTGTTTCAATTTCTTTAACACAACGATGCACCACAGGACAGGCGGATGCTCCTTCTAACCCTCCTTCCGTTCCACAGATTCAACTGGGCAACAACATCCTTCCGACTCAACTGAGTCTCCTTTCCGACCCTTCGCATACCGAAGTGCTTTCCGTCCCAACCACTAGGGAGGGGCCAATACCCCTTCGTCAACCTTACATCTCCCAGGCACCAATCCGACGTTCCGGCCGTGTTCCTATGGCACATCACTTCCGACTCGGCCTCCACGGCGCCTTCTTTCCCACCGCCGACCTTTCCATCACCTATCATTACCATTCCTCTCGGCACATGCTGCATCCTTCCCAGCTTTATTTCTTCCAGGCTGCTTACACCTACCGTTCCCATTCCCGCCTTTCAACAGACCCTTCTGCGACCTGGAATGGCCTTCCGAAGTCCAGCCATGTTCCCCTCTGGCCGTACGTTCCCGTCCTGTTACCATACAAAGAATCACACCTCTGGCACCAAAACCACCGCCCCCTTAACATCAAGAGTCATCCACCCGGTGGTGTTTACCTCCTCACACCATTCCTGTACAAAAGACATAACCCCACCGTCTTCGCCTGTCCATTCACACTGAAGTCTGGGATCACACATTCCATGATTCTCCATCCACCTCCCATCCGAAGCGGACGGAATTAAGCAGCCCTCATCCGCTTTCTCTCGGAACGACCGTTCCTCTTGGCTACTGCCCAAGGCGGCTCACGTCATCGTTGTGTGTGGGCGGTATGCGGATCAGTTCGGATTAACGGTGTTCCTCGTCCTCCGTGCCCTTCACCGCTGCGCATTGCCTCTGCGCAGCCTTATTGGGTTAAACCATTTCACTGCCTACTATCGACTTACACCTTTTCCCCTCCACCGATCATTGGATGCTGTTGTTTCGTTGAGGGGTATGCTATCCCTCCTCACCGTCTCCATCTGCGCATCCTACTGCGCAGCTTTCTTTTCAGATATATGCTCCGACTCTGTGACTAGCTCGGCCTTCTTGTCATCAACCTGTGCAGCTCTCCTCCACGCTGCTCCCTAAAGAGTCCACCTGCACGGTTCAATCTACCCTTCCTTAACTTGATAGGGGACGCGGCCTTGTCCATGGAAGTGTGGCTGCGTTCCCTGCGGAACACCTTCCGCCTCATGCTGCCCCTTGATCCTCTGTTCACGAGAGGAAGGGGGGGTAGACTTGTTCTCTCTACGAACAGCAGTCCCACGTTCCTCACCACATTAAAATTGCTGACGTCCTCATCCGTCCCCATCCCACGGATGGCGAAGCATCAAGAACGATCGTTCCTCACGACAAGCTGTCTAAGAGCCTTAATTTTCAAAAAAAAAATCCACAACGACCACATCCTCTGACTCGGTTTACGTACCGCATCGCAGGCGGACGTCCTCAGCATTACAGCCAACGCACTGTGTGAAGGACTCTGCACCGATCCTCCGCCTGACGATACCCATCAACTACCGGCATTGCCACCCACTACGCACTACTGCTGCGCAGCCTCCTTGGCTCCTGACCATTTCACTACCTACTGTCGGGCTCCACCTCCCTCCGCTTCCAGTGATGCTTACTGTACTTCTATAATACCCCTCCGCGCCGCCACCATCTGCGCAGCCTACTTTCAGATCATTTCATCTAGGGCGACCACCGCGAGCGGTCATTCTAAGCACTCCCCATAATTCTTCGTTCTCATTCCGCATGCCACCGTTCCGCGGACGGACGACCTCCTCCGCTTCTACCTTGGCAACCTTTCGCCTTCCGCTCCTTCGCAAAGACTAATGAATGCCTCATCCGTTCCTTCCATCAAGGATGGCTCTTCTCCACCCTACTGAGGTTCACCAAGTCCCTCCACCGTTTCTCCGGGATGTTTCTTATCTCCCATTCTTCTTCTTGATTTGCTAAACAATGCATCCCATTCCGGCTCCTACGCTCCTGTTCCCGATTCCTTGTAGCCAGCCCCCTCCGGTACGAAACCTACTTTCCCCTCCAGTTACTTTTCACACTTCACCTGCCTTTACCTTCACCTCAAGGCCCGGAAAGTTGCTGCCAAATTAACCACCTCCCCCGGTCCGCAACTACCTCCTCTTGATCTGAACCTTTTTGCCAGCGAAGCGTTCGCTTTAACGGTGCGCCCTACATTAGGAGGATGATGGTCCTTTCCTCCTCGATTTACGTCTTTCGTTCCTCATCCGAAATTACTGCCCATTCCATCCTCCATTGGATTTCAAACCAAAACATTACAGCAAGAAGACATACATTAGAAGAAGAATTCAAGTGATGGGTAGTTACTTGTGATCCTCCTACCGGTCGGCATTAGAGAGAACTGTTCAAGCTATCCTGCCTCCTGCTCCTTTCATCTTCGCTACCCCTATGGCAATTCATCAGCTTAACCCTTGGTCCTCCTTTTCTGTTGGACTCAACTCACACGTTCCTATAAACGTTGCCATTTCTGGCCTTGTGTTGACAACACCTTTCCATCTATAGTCCTCTCGAAGGTGCTCTCATGGACCACGTCGTCCGAACCCAGTTCCGGGACACCCCTTACAAACAAATGCGCTAGGGCACCTTTACTGTTGTAGTCATCTATGATCCGGCCCATCCCCATCCTCACGGACCTACCTTCGGTCTTCCTTCTGTCTTTTCCTCCGGTATATCACCAGGCCAAACAGCTGCTCCTTTTTTCCAGCAGGGATACCTAGGAACGTAACAACGCTCTGACAGACCACCTACATAACCTCTGTTCCCCTCCGGTCCGAGTCTGCCATCCTTTTCAGTACTGGGCTAGGTTAAAATGGTTTTTGTTGCCCTCTTCGGTACAACTTAATAATGATAACTTACTGTTCCTGTGACTTTGTCGCTTCAACGTTCTCTAAGGGTTCCAGTCACCTAAACTTAAGGCGGCTGTTTCTCCTTTACCTTGGAACCTGCTTGCAACCGCCTCCTCCGGTGAACTCCTCCGTTTCCAGCCAGTGCCATTAGCAACCAATGCCTCAGATGCACCTTCACCAACCGGTTTACACAACACACCTTTCAAGTCCTACAGGAACATCTTTCAGCTCTACACCGGTTGCCTTCAGGTTCGTTGAGTCAAGTTGACTTCAGGGTAGCCAGTCCATAGCCTGCCCATCACCGAGGCCCACCTCTGGTGACGAAATCTATTGAGTGCATATAAAACAGGTAATGGATATTTTGGACGGCAACCAAAAACTCAAATCTTTACAGCAAAGGTGGTTAAAGATGGTTTTTGTTACCTAACCGAAAATATACATTACCTGTTTTACTAACAGACCCGTCCTTCCTCCCCTCTCGAGTTACCTTGGCTACGATTGAGAGTATTATGGAGAGAGATGAGGAATGAATGCCGCGCTGGCGTTTATGTAGGGAAGACTGCGTCCGCGCAGGCGCAGTGGAATAACTACGAGACTGGCAAGGAAGCCAACCTTCATCTTTTTTCTCTGGAAGAAGCACTGAAACCTGAGAGAGTGCATATAAAACAGGTAATGTATATTTTCGGTTCGGCAACATAAACCATCTTTAACCAGCTTTGCTGTAAAGATTGAATTTTAATAAATATTGTACTTTTGAAGAAACCTACACTGTCTATAAAAAATTGAGGATAAAATTTTGGATGCCGGTATCGGATCAGTAAAGTTGGTTTGCTGCATGCAGCCTTACAGTTTGTGTAACGTTTGATACCGGAATTAATTGCCAGGCTAAGTCATGTCATGTACTCTGGGCAGTCGTGGGATTCGAACCGGTGTTTACTTTGTTTGGACACTAGGACGTTGACCCCTGGGCTGTGATGGCTCACTTTGCTTTGGGTCTCCAAGAGCTATCCATTGTTGCTAATCTCAAGTAGACACGTGTATAATAATATTTGATGCGAGGTACGGATAAAAAATACTGGATAATTAAGGCCATTTACAAAAAGAATATTTCACGGGCAAAAATTAATTTTTATCCCAGAACACCATCCCCAATTAAATTTTTGCATTATTACTGCATTAAGATGATAATTTCTGACGGACATGAAAATCCTTGATTCTATCACACC
This sequence comes from Lithobius niger, assembly GCA_023313725.1. Lineage (NCBI taxonomy): Eukaryota > Metazoa > Arthropoda > Chilopoda > Lithobiomorpha > Lithobiidae > Lithobius > Lithobius niger. The sequence continues at coordinate 8,937 of JAHWFP010108943.1, read as the reverse complement.
AACGTATCCCATGCTAGGCGCATCCAGGCAACTCAGGTACTGCAGATGCGTAGATCGGCGGCCATCTTTATTGTCAGGATCCCGACCACATGTTCGTGTTTCTTCGATCATCCATTACATTTTTTTTTTAATACGTTAAAATTTGTGTGGTCAACAGCCAGTTTGGACCTTAGTTACACATGGTAGATTGTTCTTAACTGCTTTATATGGCTTCGTCTGAAGTTAATGTTATGACGACCCCAAATAGGCCTATAAGATGCATTCACTTCAAACATTGTGAATTCGACATCCATGAACATTGTTGAGCGTGCCGTTCCTGCAGCGCTAACTCTAGGCCTTGTGCAACATGTTTCCGTATTCCTCTGGAACATTGGGCTTCGGTTTTGCTGAAACAAAGATTAAGGATATAGCAGATACAAAGCATGCCCACCTTCACCCTTCTACCACTAGCTTGATGTTTTTTTTCTCAAACACAAAGAGCAAGAAAAACAGCCACATTTAGAAGAAAAGGAAAAGTGCCCCCATGCCCAGACCAGCCCGTAAAATGGGTCACGTTTCTTGCTTAACAAAAGCAAGAGTATAGTGACAATTCTTCACAAACAAAGAGTAAAATGTAGACTCGCATACCCCACGAACCTAAAAAAGCTGCTATGTCCTTCACCTGGAGAACAAGCCAAGCCCCACCTGACCCATCCTCTTGTGCCTCCCCACCCCCTCTCCCTCTTCCCCAACCTCAAACATCCTCCTCATTACCCTGCACGAAACCGCCTTGCAGATGTCTTTCCTCCCCCTCTCCCCCACCACAGACTGTTAAAGATCCATCAAGAACAGGTGCAGAGCATTTCTCTCCGCTCCTCCTGAAAGACTTACTCAGCACGGTAGTATATCAAGTTCCTGTAGCACCTGCCCAGCCTTTTATATTGGAGAAACAAAAAGATGTCTGGAGAAAAGAATAAACATAGTTGAGGCCACTAGGAGAGGAGAGGAGAACAACTTAGCGGCATTGCTAAACACTCCAAAAAGTTCCAACACAAATCGCATGGAACCAGACCAAAATGTACTCCAGTACACAGCAAAGTTCCCATTTGACAGCACTTAAAAGTCGTTGGCCATAAATCGTTTAAAAAACAAATGGATCCCCTCATGAACATCACGGGCCTGATCTACAAAGAGATAATACAGCCTCCTCTTCCCCAAAGTGACAGTGAAACTTGGTGCTTGGTGGAAACTTAACCAGATGGCCTAGTGCGATGCAAATTAAAGATCAGTGGTGGCGACACGTTTGAGTTTAGATCTGTTTTAGGACACAAATTATGTAGTAAAAACGACATTTCTCGTTGTTTTCGTGTTGTGGTTCTGAAAGAGTCTGGACAGTCTCCAAAAAATTAAGTGACTGTGATTTCAGTTTCTACTTGCCGTGAAAAAAATACATTACCCAATTTATTAGCATTCTCCTTCTCTAATGCTGTTTCGAGTAGAGATAAAACGAGTTCTTCTGGTTCGCTTAGCTACTGCGCATCTCCACTGCGCAGCCTCCATCGTATATAAAGTCGATGCGGAGCGGCGGCTCTCACCTTTTCTTCTCTAGCCGCCACGCTGTTCATTTCCGGTTTGACTGTGCTTACCTCCGTCTCAGCACCAGCCATCCGCATCCGCTTCGATGCCGCGAGCTAACGGGACGCCGAGGGTATCCCACCTTCCTCGCTCATCCGCTTCCCCTGTTCCTCCATCCTTCGAGAATGCTGAGGTTTTCGAAATTTCTACCGAACAGGATATGTGGGAGCCTCCGCCTCCCAATCCGCTGTTGTCCTAATCCTTTCCTCCACAGTGCAATACTACCACCACATCCCCTATCCCATGTAGCCAACCACCGCCTGCATCGGACCTTCGATCCTTATCCTCCGAGCTTGCTCGTACTAAGGAACGGTACGCACGTTTAAAGCTTCAATTCATGGCACGTAAAACGGCAGCCAAACTCGCTTCATCCGCATCCTTTGGACCTTTCTTCCCGGTCCTCTTATACCTCTAAGCGGACTAATGAGCCTCTCACTCCATCTCAGGTTCATTCCCTAATGGACTCGTCCTTACGTACCTTCAAACGTAAAGAACCGGACTACACATCCGCTTGGTTGGCCTCTCTCCCCAAGCTTCAGTGCTCCTCGGCATCCGCAGGTCCGTCATCCGCCGTCCACCGCCTCGTCCTCCACCTCCACCTCCACCTCCACCACCGCCTCCGTCCGCTCCGCCTCCGGATATTCAGGATCCGTACTATTCCCCGGACCCTTCGGACTTTGGCTTACCTGAGCCTCCGTTCCCTACCGACCCAGATCCTTATGAGATCCCTCTCCCAGATTTAATGAGGACAGTGGAGGAAATTATCCCAGACTGTTTTCTGTACAAACCCTCCGCATCCGCACCGGATACTATCAAGAACGTGGGCCTGGCCACTGGTTACGGCTTCGGCCTCCGGTACCAGCCATCCCTGCAACCTCCTCTCCTTGGACAATCCACTACGTTGCTCACCACCCTCCTTCAGAATGGGGGCATCCTTTTAGGAAACGGATCTCCTTTAGAATCTCCACCTCGTCCGGGCCGAGAAAATTATTCCTTTCGACCCATAGGGGATGGCACCGGCAATCCTCGTAACTTTGACAACTATCCACAATCGGAATTTCTTACGGCCGATATAAAGTTGGATTTCAGCTCTTCTCTCTACCTCCCTCGTCGGGCCGCGGTCCCAGTTTTCGTTCTGCGTGATAACGACCGCATCCTCCGGCTCGGCCTTCGGGCCGCTTCGCAAGCAGGTGTCCTCAGTACAGCCACTAACGCAATGTGCGAGCGTCTCTATACGGATCCGCCTGAGGATACTCGTCAGCTTACCTTCCTGATTAATCAAGTCTTCCGCAAGAGTTGCTTCGCCACCTACCATGCCATGAACTGGTTTACCAGAGCCCTTTTTAACTCCACCTTGCTGCTTCGAGAGGTCGCGCTCAACACCGCCCCTAACCTCCATGCGTCTACCCGTCATCTTCTCCGAAACCAGCCGATCCACGAGACAGAGTGCCTCTTCATGGGCCTTATCCCAAAGGTAGCTCCGCAACTGGATATATCTCGAAAGCCGCGCTTCAATTCAAGAGGATCCCGGCGTCCTCCTTCGACTCAGCCGAAGGCTGATCCGCCTTCTGAATCTTCTCTTGGTGTTAGGTCTGTTGAACGCCCCGCCCCCTCCTGCTCCTCGAGCCGCCTCGCCCTTTCCGTACAGAACCCAGGGCCGCGGATGAGGACGCTCCCTGGGTCGGTCATCCTCTGATTCCGGACGACACTCCAAACACAGAAACCACAAATCCTATTAACATTCCTCCACCCCTACAAGCCGTAGGGGGTCGACTCCATTTCCATGCCAAAGCCTGGCATGCACTTGCCACCGATTCTGTGCTTCGATGAATTGTAACCGACGGCTTCAAACTGAAATTTCTTGCTTCCCCTCCGGTGGGCGATCCTCCGTGGGATCGTCAGTCTCATCCCTCTCACCCTTTACGTTTAGAAATACAATCTCTCATCCACAAACACGCTACCCGCGTTGTTCCTCCTCCGTTCTCTCCAGGGTTTTACAGCAATATATTCCTCTGCGACAAGAAGAACGGTGGAACTCGACTAATTTTTAATCTCCAGCCTCTCAATCGTTACATCCTCAATCCGCATTTCCAAATGGAAACCGTATCCTCTATCCGCGAGTTCCTCCGGATAAACGATTGGATAGTGTCCCTAGATTTAGCCGATGCCTACCTACACATTCCTCTACATGCTGCTGTCCGCCACCTATTTCGTTTCGTCCTCAACAATACAGTTTACGAATACCTTTATCTGCCGTTTGGGCTCAATGCGGCCCCTCGATTTTTACCTGCATCCTCCGTCCGGTCCTGGCCTGTCTCCACCAGCAAGGGATCCGCATCCACGCCTTTCTCGACGGCTTGTCTTCTTCTCCACCAGACATCTCACGGGTTACTGCAACACTTCCACGCCGCCGTGTCACCTTTTTCATCAACTGGGCTTCGGTATCAATATCCCAAATCGCGACTCTTACCAGCTCAACGCTTTGTTTTCCTTGGGGTATACTTCGACCTCCTCCAGGGCACAGTCGCCCCATTGCCAGACTGGATCAGCTCCCACCTGCTGTCCTCCCAGCAATTTCTACACCAACCACGACACACCTTCCAAAACCTTGCGTCCACCGTGGAGACAATAGACTCATTCGCAGATCTCGTTCCCTACCGCAGGTGGATGACCCGTCCTCTCCATCACTACCGTTTGATACAATGGGGGCGACTCCAGCCTTGCTCTTCAGATGCCTCCTCAAGCCCGGAACCCGTCCTTCCCAATGGAGACCTTCCTATGGTGTATGGACGTTCTGAACTTGACTGAGTCCGTTCCCATCCACGAACCCTCCCCCCGACCTCCATCTGTTCACGGACGCTTCTCGTCATGGATGGGGAGCACACGCCGGCAAGCTCACTGCCTCCAGTCTCTGGCCAGCGGATACCACCGAACACATCAACCACCTAGAACTTCATGCAGTCCTTCTCGGCCTCCGCCACTTTCAGGGCTTCCTATCCTCCAAAACTGTCCAGATCCATATCGACAATCCGACGGCAGTAGCTTACCTTCGCAAAGGCGGTGGAACCCGCTCTCACTCCCTCCACCACATCACGTCCGAGATTTTTCAGTTCTGCATCGTTTCTCGCATCCGCCTGCTGCCGCTCCACATTCCAGGTCCTTTGAACGTTATAGCCGACTCTCTCTTTCACAAGAAGCCTCCGGTCAGCGAGTGGGCTCTTCACCCGTCCGTGTGCCATGCCCTTTTCCAACTGTGGCATCGACCGATGGTGGATCTATTTGCCACAAGATTCAACAGCAAATTGCAGCTGTTTGTCAGCCCTCTACCAGACCCACGGGCCTGGGCAGTGGACGCCCTCACTCTGGACTGGAACCATCTTCACGCGTATGCCTTCCCTCCATCTCGTCTCTTTTCACTAGTCTTCCGCAAAATCGCCAACAGCTCCGGCCTGTTTCTCCTGATTGCACCGAATTGGCCATCCGCGGTCTGGTTTCCTCTCCTCCTGTCCTTTCTCATCGCCCCTCCATACCAGTTACCTGCACAACCAGACCTCCTATCCCAGGAACAGGGACGGATCCACCATCCGAACCTATCCTCGCTTCAGCTTCACGGGTGGCTACTATCGTCTGACTCCTCCGCTCAGCAGGCATTCTTGAAGACGAGGCCTCTCGCATTGCCTCCAGAGCCGTGCGATCCTCCACTACGAAAGTTTACGACAGCCACTGGAAGCGGTGGTTTCATTGGTGTATCCCATAACGGATCAATCCAATCAATCCCCCTTTACACGACCTCCTCCGATTCCTAACCTCCTTATTAAAGGAAGGTTTACAAGGAGCCACCATCCTGGTATACCGGTCAGCATTAAATGCTGTCTTCAAGGCCGCCGGGTATATACCCTCACGGATTATAAAATCTCCTCGTTGATCCACTTCTTTTGATTGGAACGCCCACGGGTCCCCAAGCGGTTTCCGGACTGGGACCTGTCCATCGTCCTTACGGCTTTAATGGCTCCTCCGTATGAACCTTTAGCCTCTGCACGCCTCAGTCACCTCACACGAAAAACTGTTTTCCTCGTTGCTCTAGCCGCTTGTCTTCGCTGTAGCGAATTACAAGCCCTATCCTCAAGAGAACGCGACTGCTTTTTTTCTACCAGACTTCCGCGGTGTTACTCTAACCCCTGCTCCTTCCTTTTGAGCAAAGACCCAGAAACCCACTGAACGCACGCATCCGTTCATCATTCCTTCATTATCCTCCATCCTGGGGGATGATCAGGAACGGACCTTGTGTCCTGTTCGTGCCATCCGCTTCTACCTAAAAGCATCCTCTCTCCTATCCGCCGTGACCGCACTCAGAAGTTTCTTCCATTTACCAATAAAGTTGGAACCACTTCCGCACGGATGATTGCTTCGTGGATTAAGACGGTCGTCCTCCAGGCCTACGAAGCTATTGACATCAATTGTATCAAGGAGGATATCAAAGTGACGGCACACGAACTCCGTCCCATTTCTACATCTTCGGCGCATTTCAGCAATATTTCCATTACAGACATGGAATCCGCTTCTTGGCACCATCCTAACGTTTTCACGGCCCTTTACCTCTGAGATATGTCTCAACATGCAGACGGTTTGTACTGCGTTTATTGCGGCTCACAGAGTACTATGACCCTTGGGCTCACTGTCACTTGACTTTGCGTTACAGGGGCCGGTCGCTAGCTAAGGGGACTCCGATCAAATAGCTCCCACCGCCTTGACAAAGTCTATGGGAATGCTAATAAATTGGGTAATGTAATTTTTCACGGCAAGTAGAAACATCAAAATTCCAGGTTGCCCTGGTTAATTTTTGTTTCTATTGCCTATTGAAAAAATACATTACCCGGCTTCCCGCCCTCCTCCCCTCTCGTTGCCATTTGGGGCAGGATACAGGTGTCGAAAAGGTGAGAGCCGCCGCTCCGCATCGACTTTATATACGATGAAGGCTGCGCAGTGGAGATGCGCAGTAGCTAAGCGAACCGGAAGAACTCGTTTTATCTCTAGTAGAAACAGCATTAGAGAAGGAGAATGCTAATAAATTGGGTAATGTATTTTTTCAATAGGCAATAGAAACAAAAATTAACCAGGGCAACCTGGAATTTTGTTGTTTCTGGTGGTGAATGTGTTATTTTCATAAAGAAAATCTGTCATCCCCCCCTCCCCCTTCTCTCTCTCTCTCTCTCTTTCTTGCTTAAAAGAGCGACATAATACAGTCATTAAAAAAAATTCCTTGTGCTGCAACAAGCTAAGCTACATAGCAAAGATGGAGGTTAGGTGGGGGAAGGTTTGTGCGAAGTCGTTTGTGCATTGAGGCAATGCCTGAGAAACTGATTTAGTTTTTTTAAGTGGCTTAAAGGTGTTGTAAATCGTAAATTCGCATGTAAATAATTTAGATGTTATTTCCCCCTTTGAAATCCCTTTCTACTGTAAATGCGAAGACTGTGTAAGTAATTTTGTTGAAACTTGATGTCAAAATCGTCCTGTCCTTAGCTACGAGTTTATTTTTAGAATTGACTGTTTACCGTAATAACCTGTAGCATAGCAGCTACGTAATTGTCTAACTGTATGTCATCTTTGTGTGCAGATGATGAAGAACCAAGTGCAAAGAAGTCAAGTAAGTAATCGCGTTTGCTTTTTTTACTCAGTGATATGATTTTTTTTGTGGATTTCTGCATTTTTTGAACGATTGGGTAATTATTTAGATGTCACTTTTCCTTCCCTATAAGGCTTTTGTACTGTGCATTGTTTACTTTCCGATCCTGAATGGGGCCATGAGTGATGCGTAAAATATGACCTGTGTAAATATTATCTGTAGCTTTAAACTAATCTGTTGTACGTGAGATGGCCAAACCGGTGGCTTTAAAACTTAAGGTGAGTCAATGCCATTGACAAAAAAAGAAGTTAATGTGCAATTTTCGTTTTTATGCATAAAATTAGTCTGCTAGGGGAGGCTTTGTGCACATTTTGTAACGTACCCTAAATTTTGTTAACACTAACAGGAATGTTTGTTTGTAGTGCATATTGTGACAGTTTGCAAACCACTTTGGTTTGATCATAAGAAATTATTAGGCTCTAATATTTTTCTGTTCTCAGGCCCTTGCTAGAGACTTTTTGCACTAAATAAAAATATAAGTAATTCTTAAAAGGTGAAAACCGCAGGAGGGAAACCCAACTTGTTTATAAGCAGTTGCAGAAAGTTTACACAAATTACCATACTATTGGCACTTTAATTTTTAATAAATTTGTGCTAACTAGCTTAATTTCTTTAGATTTTACACACCTCGTGGAACAATACAAAAACATAACAAATACTAGCTGGTTTTAAGTTAATTACACCAACCTACAGTTTCAAAAAAAAAATAGCGAATAAAGAGAATTTTGTAAGAGGTAAGCCTTAATTAAAATTACTAGGTCAAAATGCTGCAGCACAATTGTTCATGTCTTTAGCAAAAACATGCGAATTTTCAGAAATCTTTTCTACTTGGCTTCTTGAAGCTATATTCAAACAGACTTACTCCCATCATTCTTCCACACTCCTTTGTTACAGATACGTTATTCCCACATGCGCCCTCTCTCTGAGGCTTTGCTAACAAATTCTTGCAGATCGAGCTAAAAGCATAAAATTTCAAACACAAGTCATTGCTGGCAGTACAAATCAAATCAAACCAGCCATTGAACCCCCATGAAATACCCCCAAGGCCCTCCGCACCCGCTTTGGACCCCAGTCCGAACGGTCCAGTCCTCTGAGCCAATCGAGTTTCTCATTGCCCCCTCCCTTTCGCTTGACCAACAAATTCTTGCAGATCAAGCTAAAATCATGAAATGTGGCATACAAGGTCACTCTTAGCAGTACAAATCAAATCCGCTAAGGAACCTTCTTGATATAAGCCCCAAGAGCACTCTTTCCCCCCCCTCCCTCCCCGATGTCCCCACCCTGAGGCTTTACCAACAGTATCAGCCATGGAATCCATGCGAAATACCCCCCAGGGCCTCCAGCGCTCCCCACCCTCATGCCCCCCTCCCCACCTCCCCTGAGGCTTGACCAACAATTCTTGAAGATCGAGCTGAAAGCATTAAATTCCAAACGCAGGTCTTGTGTTAGCAGTATAAATCGAACCAGCCATCGAACCCTCATGACTAAGGCTATACCAGGGGTCGTAGAGTTCCTACTCTTTTTTTTGTAATTCCTTATTTTCCTACTTTTTTCCTGTTTTCAGATGTACAGTTCCTACTTTTTTTCAGCCATGCTTATTTTGTTTGTAAATTTAAGTGTAAATTAATAAAATATTTAGG
>JAHWFP010108942.1:0-44841 GCA_023313725.1 Lithobius niger | reverse complement strand
GTGTGGAGAAATCTGGACAAGTGTGGAGAAATCTGGACAAGTGTGGAAAAATCTGGACAAGTGTGGAGAAATCTGGACAAGTGTGGAGAAATCTGGACAAGTGTGGAGAAATCTGGACATGTGTGGAGAAATCTGGACAAGTGTGGAGAAATCTGGACAAGTGTGGAGAACTCTGGACAAGTGTAGGAACTCTGGACAAGTGTGGAGAACTCTGTGGAGAACTCTGGATTGATTGGGCCGCCCATAAATCGGAGCCCACCCTCTACAAGAGCTCCTTGTTAAAAAAAAAATTACATTTGAAATGAATTCGTTTGGAAAAATGCATCTCTGAATTGCACGAAAACATTACAAACTCACGACTATTTCTTAAAAATAGGCCTGTTTACGTATTTCCCTAGGGCCGCTTTGCCGACGACCCCCCGACCCCCACCAGAGCCCCCTAAGAAAGAAAGGCTGAGTCAACCGTAGCTCCCGTAATGCTGGAAAACGCGCACAGTAAGTCGCTACAGTTCGCCGCAGGAGGGCGCTCCTGGCATGTGCCACTTCGGCGCTAAGTTAGCATTCGCGGCTGCTAGCTTTTTCTACTTTTAGCGACTAGAACAAACAGTAGCTTCCTAAATCAGGTTGATATTTAAAGTAAAAGCTTAAATTAAATACGAACAAAGAAAAACGTAAAGTAATGATTTAAAAAAAATAAGAATTACTCTGAACAACAACTCGTACTTCATTATTAGTCTTGCACTAATTTATAATGACTGTTTTAAATTGTTAGAAATCAAGCTATGTCAGTGACTTTAAATAATTCGACAGTTTCATAATTTTGTGCACAAAATTTACTTTAATACCCAGAATAATACGAGAATTAAGCAGACAGATACACCCAAAACTACATTTCATTTGAAAAAAAAATTATAGGCCCTAGGGCAAAACGGAAACATATTTTATTCCACACCTGAAAGTTGGATTAAAAATATTAAAAATAAAAGTAGGCATAAATTGCCAACTCACTTTGTAGGCCTAATGCCCAAGACCTTTCTTTTTCGAGAGGGCCATGTTTTTTTTTACTTATTTTCGACAGTTCCATTCCTACTGGTTTTGTATTTCAGTTTTGTCTGGTTTTTCATCTGATTGTTGCCATTTGCTGCTCAAGTTGTGCAGAATAATGGACAAATATTCGTCCCGTCAGACTGAGAGAAACGAATAAGTGTAAATGTATATGTTAGTTTTTTTTTTCCTCACAGTCTGATACTTATTAGGACTCAGCGTGACGTTTGACAGTTCCGTGATTCAAAAATAGTTTAAACAATAACTTTTTCTGTGTTCAAACTTTTTTTTCAGTCGAAAGTTTAAAAAAAAAGTTGTGAAAATAGCGACGATGTCCCAAAAAGCGAATCTGAATTTGGTAAAGTGGCTCCTATTTTTCATTTTTTTTCCACCCAATTTCTAAATTAAAAAAAAAGAATCTTTAAAAAAAAAGAAAATTAAATTTTGAATCCAGAAACACGGTCCCTGTTTTCACTTTTTTTTAAACTTTGGGCTGAGATATTTTTTAAATCACTCTGTTCATTTTGTTTATTGATGGTTGACAAATTTTTTTTTTCGTCGATTATCAAATTGGGGTATGGAATTTTTCAACGTAAATCCAAATTATAAATATTAGCCATATTTTTATAGCCTGTTAATTTAGCTACAACGTCATTTATTATTTTAATTTCCTTCTGTGTTCTCTAATAGTCCGTAAAGGGCAACGTCATCCTTGAAAAATTAAACTAATACGAAAATGCCGACAAGTTTCATTTGTATTTACCAGTCAGGTGGCTGATCCAACATTTTAGGCTAATGTTTTCCAGCCATCGGCTCGTAAAATAGCGGTCTGAGGATAATTTATGGTAATTCACACCCTTTCAAGTTAATATTCTTGCCGTGGAATTACAGAAAGGCAAACAACAATTTACCATTTTTATTTTAAACAGCCTGAATGCACGCGACAACACTCTTGGCCATGCTTTCTTCGCAGAAAGCGGCACATGCCTTAGCTGCCATCCAGCGGCCGTTTCGACGGATTGCGCAATGTTTTCTGTGCGCGGTTTTGCAGGCACTGATTCGGCCTTTCTTTCTTAGGGGTTTCTGCCACCACACCCCACAGCGAGGATCCTAGAGGTGTTGAAATATTTGAGGTAATAAGTTCATGTGCAAACTTGTGATCTTTACGATAAAGAAACTCCCTAGTGATGAAATTTCAACCAGATCAGAACAAAATTGCGACCGTTGCAGCAAAATTACGACAGTTGTAACGAAGTGAGTATATTGCTCTAAGGTTGCACTGTCCCCAACAGCTAAACACACAAGACTAAGAGACATTACGACAAACAAGCAAAACCGGAATTTGGTTGGAAGTTCGACGTCAATGCCGTCGCTCCCTCGGTTAATTAGTCTTGTTATTTTACTTGATAACAGTGCAATAATATCCGATTCGTCATTGCTTCTTTATTTATTCGTGTGCTCCCATTTATTTGGGTGCACTTATAGGCTTTCTTTCAACATCGGTGTATCGGTGCTTTTTATTCATCCACTTGTTCTTTATAGAATTGCAGTAAAGGTTTACAAATTATAACATAATGGAGCTGGTGCCATTTTTTTAATGTTTTAACCTTTTACACACGTCATTTTGTAAACAAGGAGCAAATTACAGTTCACAAAATTTTAAATGTTGTGTGGGTTTTAGGGTATTTGTGAGTTCGTCTCGCGCCTTGTCAGAGAGCACCTGTTACTTCTTTACGACGTCTACTCAAAAAGTAAGATAACTTATGTTACTTCCGCAACGGAAGCTTTACTTTTACTTTTTATGTTCGTACGTTTAAACTTCATCTTAAAGTAATTTTTTGATTTTCGTTTCTCGCTTACAGGGTAAATATCATCGTATCCAGTTACGAGATGAGCCAAGAAGTGTTTGTCAAGAATTCGGACAATTTTACGGGTGTTGTTCAAGATTTTAACGTTTTGAATTACATACTTCAGGCAGACAAAAGTAAGGAAATTGACTATTTCCAATCCATTTATGTTATTGGAGTTTGGTGTTCAAAGGTTGATGGCTTCCAGTCGTTGAGTCCAGGCCTCAACTCCCCAAAATACGCTCGTGCTCATGTCGATTATGGCAGAGTAAAATAATTGTCGGTCTCCCTCCCGAGATGACCTTCACAGTTGAATGGACGTATACTCGTCAATTCCTTTTTTCCCACAATACTAGGGAAACACAGACCAGAATAGTGAAAAATCTCCAGAAAGCCAAACGTTTGACTCGTTTTGCAGCCACACATGACGGCATGCCATTCATTGCGAGTCCCCTATCATGCCGACCACAATCCGACATTCAGGTTGGACACAATGACCGAGTGTGTTCAGCCTGAATGTGGAATTGGCATGTTATTGGACTCACTATGAATGGCTTGTCATATGTGGCTGTAACTTTGACGTGTATTTCTTTGGATGTTGGGATTTGTTTCATTCCGTTCGGGATTATTAAGAGATTTTTGGATTTCTTTTCCATGCTTTTCAGCTACTAAAAAAATGAACGGGATAATCGACACGCTTTTCACTATTTTAATCCGTCAAAGAATCAAGTTTGAAATTTAAACAGTGGCGTGCGCAGATCCCTCGTGAAGGCACGGACCAACCTTTGGTAAAAAAAAACAAAAAACTCACGATCAATTTCGGGGGTAGACATTTTCAAGCGCACTCTAAATTTCCCCAAGAAGGTACCGTAAGCACGACGAAAATTCTCCCTTGTTTTCACTAGAGCAGCATAAGCTTTGCGTGCCAAAGCCTCTTTTAGATGTTTAGAATGTGTCCCTTGTGCCTTTTGTTAGTGCAAGGATTTTATTGGAGCCAATAAATGTATAAGAGTTCAGAGGGCCACCGAACTCAAATCCTATCAAAGAAATGATTTCCACCCGAAACAATATACTGCCTAGTTATGCAAGTAAAGCCTAGTTTCGAAAAACTGTACAAAGTAGGGAAATGACACCGCCCAGAAAGGCTACCACTAACTTTCTCCTCCCAGCTGCAGTCACTCAGAAGCCCAAAAAACCAGTGATTCGGGTATTAGTTACGATTGAGGGAGGGCAGTTGAAGCCAGGAACTTGGTGGCAACCTTTCTTTAGGGTGATACACCTACTTTGAAAGGGAGACATTTTTTCGTAAATTGGCAGAGATTTTTGGTGGATATCACTACTTTCCAAGGTGGAAGCTTTTTGAAAGCATAACAATTTTGGGTGGATATCACTAATTTGCAAGATGGATGCTTTTCGGAAGCATGGCATAATTCTTACAATCTTTGAATAAGGGTGGATATAACAATTTGTAAGGTGGATACTTTTTGGAAACATGTGGGTACTCGCTACAATATTTGGTTTTGGGTGTATGCTGTAGGTACTGCCACCCCTGGACTTAAACAAGCTGACATCCCCAGTCTTCTTTTATCGGGCCCTTGCAAATAGATTCACCAGAACCTTATAAAGAGGTCCGTTAGGAGGCAGTACTGTTGGAATTACATTAGCTGCAAATTGACCGAGTGAATTAAACTTTTGATTTGGTTAAACAGTAGATTACACTGAATCAGGTTTCTTCTGCACTTCCTATGTTTCGTGTACTCCTTATTTTCTTAACGTTCTGAATTCCCAGAGTTCTTCGACGTTAAGGTTTAGAGTGCGATACGCACCATAACCAAATCATTTAAAAGGATTCTCCCAGTTTGGTAACCATTAAGGACCCAAGAAATATCCCGCCTGTCATTGTTAAATGCCAATGCCCCGTTTAGGTTTTTAAAAAGTTCATCAACCTCCTGTGAGTGAGATGTCCAAGAGTGTTCAAAAGTATTCAGAGTAAAAAAACAAATCTACCACCATTCTATGGATTCCCATTTGCTCTCTGCTCCAATAACCTCTGACTACCTAACACGATGTTAACCCATTACAGGTGACTTAATCAAGCACGGAAAGTTAGGACGAATAGCAGTTTTGGAAAAAGGATCTATAATAATAATAATAATAGTAATAATAATATTTTATTATTCCATTACAATACATATATGTACAATATACACTGTAATGCTCGAAGCTATTAATTAAAATAACTTGTGTGAGAACAAATATACATCTTGTTGAAATTAAAATTTAGGTGTAATTTATCATAGTTATTAAAAGGTTTGAATTTTAAGAATTTTTTTTATATTTTAGACTTCAAATTTCAGAATTCAACACTTCGCAATGGGTTTATTTTCTTGTAAGTTTAACTTTTAATTTCCGTTTTAATTCATTAATATTCTGGTAATCCATCATATTTCTTGGTAGTTTATTAAAAATATTTGGTACGTAGTACTTTTTATTTCTTTTCCCTTATACATTATTCCATTTTGGTACTGTGTATATTGGCTTATTCATTCTGATATTATCTATTTCAGTAAATCTGCTATTTTTATACATATTTGAGGCATAATTATTTAATAATAATAATAATAATAATAAAAATAATAATAATAATAATTATGTAATTTACCACTACTAAGTGGATGGTTGCCGGAAGAGGTGTGAGCCGCTAATACCGTACGATTTAAAAAAAAAAACGAAGAGTTGAGGCTTGTGAACCGATCCTGAGGCAAGGACGAAGGTCCTCTGTCATGAGCTCCCGCCAGAAGCCGGACTCAGTGTTTGCGCTCACAGTCCCAGAACGCAAAGCATTCCAGGCTTTTACCACGCGTACAGAGAAAAAATGTTTCCTGCAGTCAAGCCTTGAACCCTGGGTCGCAAGTTTCCAGGAATGGCCTCTGGTAACCTGCAAGAGGGGTGCCAGGTCAAAGAATGGCAAATACACCTTAATCAGATTTCGCAATATTTTATAAGTAAGAATGAGATCAAAGCGCAATCTACATAATTCAATCAGCTCCAGCCCCGCTCGAGTGAGTCGTTTCATACGGTCCAATTCACGAAAGCCAGGCAGTCCCTTGGTAAATCGTCTCTGCACTGATTCACCGGTCAATATCCTTAACAAGATACGGCGACCAAACTGGTGTCGAATATTCAAGAACTGGACAGACAAAGACCCTGAAAACCCAAATTTTAGTATTTTGTCCCCAGACGTAAAACATCTGTTAACAACAGCCAAGCGTCTGAATGGTTTATTTCACCTCTTTTAAGTTAACTTTAGTAGCACACTCTCACTCAGTCTCTTTTGGTTTTCAGCTGTTTTTCAAGATGAAGGTGAATCGTGGAAAGAACAACGTCGTTTCTTTACGGGCTGTCTTCACGAATTTGGTGTTGGAAGAATAAGGACCGAAAAGAATATCCAAAACGAAGCCGAAGTTAGTCGTATTTTATTGAACAATTGTGTCTTTATCTGAGTTATATTGCACATTGTCCTTCATTGAAGCTGGTTTGCAAAGGAGTGTCAATATAAACCACCTAAATTATTGTCAACTGGGCTTTAAATTCCGGCCATGTCATGTGGGAAGTCACATTTACATGGGATACTCTTATTTTAGACAGTTACAAAATGCAATTATTTCCATAGTCGGGGATGGAGCCGGATTCTGGTGTGAGCTAAGGGAATGGGAAGTGCTGTACCAATTTTTTCTTATAAAAGTACATCTTTTGCCCTAGTGTTAAAAAGAACTTAACTACGTCACTCCTTTTTAGCAATGGAAAACACTCGCCCAAACCTCCAAAATGTTTCACTCCCTTTCTTATTAAATTACATAAGAAATAGTTCAAGTATTAGAAAAAAAACAGTATTTCAAGGTGGAAAAGGGGGAAGGGGAGTGGCAGCTTCAACATCTGCACCATACCGGATCCATCCCTGGACCTAATCCAAAATTATACTATGAAAACTCGGTAATGCTTTTCTTATCCCCTTTTTGCTGCTTATTAGCAATAGACCTTTATTTTATAAATTCATTTGTTGGTAGTTTATGACTGAAATCAAAACGGCTTTTGGTAGTAAATACAATTTTCAGAAGTTCGCAAATAATTAAGTATTGGTTTGCGTCTTTGTTTAAAAACTACTTCATCAACCTGTTGAATTTTTGACATCAGTAAGATTGAAAATTTTTGTTATTCATTGCAATTACTCGTTTTGTTTTCAGATTGTGCTTCAAACATTACGTGAGTTTAAAGGAAAACCCGTTGATTTTATCAATTCAAATTTTCTTCGTCTCATAACTTTCAACGTCATTTCAACCGTCACCTTTGGACGAAGATTTGATTATGACGATCAAAGACTACTGAACTTTCTTGGACACAGTGACGAATTTTTGTCAATCTTTGTGGAGGATATTGTGAGGCTGGACAATTATCCTCTTCTAAGGTAAGGAAAGTTAGATTCATACGACTTTTCTGTTTTGAACCCATGAGCCAGAAATCAAATATCGAAAATAGCCATCAAAGAAGACCAGTAGTCGTATCAATAACTTACAAAGCTAAGGAAAAGTACGGTAGTATTTAATTGGTTGCATCGTTCATACAGACTAAATACAAATTTTACGAGTAGGGTTTACTATAGTGTCTCTCTCCTCAGCCAGGTGGCGCTCCCATCTAATTATGCTGACAGGAAGTCAGCTGACCGAGTCAATAAATACGCCGGCTCAATTATTGGGAATATCTGTCCGTAACTGTACCTGCTATCATATGGTTCATTGGTCCACTTCTATCAAATCATGTTAGCCCCACAACATAACAAATGGCGACGAGGATGGGATAAAATGTTTCCCACCGTAACTCTCACAACCTCTTCAAACCAAGACTACAGAAATATCCCTCAATGTCCCGAGATAACATTGGCAGTTGAAAAGGACGTTAATCCGAATATTTCTCTTCAGTGATGCGGTGGCATAAAGCAGAGCACTGGAATTCTCATCTTGTGAATATGTCTGTTTGTTAGTCTGAATGTCTTTTTTCACGATCACTTTCGAATACATTTTTGTCCGATTCCTTTCAAGTTTCTCTACCCTATTTGTGGATTTAAGTTTGTTAATCATTAAAATTGGACAAGAGGGAATTTTCACTCTTAAAGATAAAAATTAATAATGCATCATGACACCGACGATACTCAGGAAAATTAATACGAATTAATATACGATTAAAAAGCTTTATACATAAAGCGTCATCTAAAAACATACCTGTCGTGTCTTTTCGTTAATGGTTGAAGTCCATGATACAAAAACTCATACTACACACGGCCATCACAGTTTTCCACTAATTTTACAAAATTAAAAATTGAAATAAATTAGCATGTTGCTGTATGGAACCAAAACCTATTGGTGTCAAGAAAAATGCAAGCATTGTAAGTACAGCGGTTAATGTGGAAGTAAAAGCTTTCCAAAGCATTCTTGCTTCCCCTTCGCAGCTGAGATTGAGACAGCATACACTTAGGTTTTCTTTTCACATTTTATTGTTTGTTTTATTTTTTCTTGATCGCAAATTGCAAATTTGTTTTAGTGTTTTTACTTAATGGGGTGAAACGTACGTTAATCAATGTATCAACGAGGCAACCAGTTGAAAGATTTCGAATTTTTTCATATGTTGTTTATTATTATTTTATTATTATTTTCATAATTTGTTTATATGTGATCAAGACAAGTGTTATTATTTTATAAAATTCGTCAAAAAGAACAAGTTTCGCAGATGTGCAACCAAATCATATCCTCCACCAACTCGTAAAGTTATTAACGACAGAGGGTTTCCCATAGGGTACAGTATTTTTACACATATCTTCTTCTCATTTCCAAAAAAATATCTCCAATCATTATAACAAATTATTTACGAGAACAGAATGTAAACTCTACAACATGTCTACCGTATGGTTAAAACATCAGTTTCTTGTGCGAATCTGATGAAACTAAGCTGGATCCTCGTTTTAGATGTAATTCTCACTTCCCCCAGGTGTTTTCATGCGTTAAAATCATGGAGACGAACACAAGCAGCTGTAGCCGAAGAGGTCATCGGAAAATCAGGCTTTAAAGTTGTAACTGGATACTCCATCGATCTCTTGGGAGACAGCTGGGAGTATTCGACTGGCTGAATGTAACATACAAGAACAATGGTAGGAAGTGAGAATTTCACCTACAACGATGGTGCTCCTTAGCTGAGGACGACTTAGATTCTCGGGGAACAGGGGAAGAAAGTGAAAGGTCCTTTTTGACTTCGGTCAGGGTATCCCTGCGCAAAGCCCCTGGCTTCATGCCCTGTCTGATGCTCATGGGTTTCATGTAGGTTTGTTCAGCCCATATGTTTTACCATTTTGATTTTCATCCAGGTATTTACCCGAAAGTTGGACGGGATTAGATAAAATCCAGGAATATAAAGAGAAGACATTTTCTTTTTTGGAGGGAATGATTAAAGAACACCAAGAATATTTTGACATCAACAATACCGAAGATATTATCGATCTTTGTCTGAAGTCTCACCTAGCCCTTAAAACCAGTGGCCATGATCCCGGGAAAACAATGTTTTCAAGTAAGTTTTTCATTTCAGTTTGAGAGTCCTGTACAATGCCAGTGATTGATTTCATCCAGCTAATAAAGTTTTTAATTCAAAGTGGGTGCTTGCCACAAATCTCACCCGTAAAAAAGGGTAGCTTAAGAATAAGCCCACTGGAGCATTATGTGTTAAGTGATCTAATCAATGCTTTAAGCTGCATGGCCTAACCTAATATTACACCACAACTAAAGTAAACACTGTTTGAAAGTATGCCTTAAAACATTTTTTCATGAGATTTTCTTCTGGCTACTAAATGTATTTGAGATTTTTTTTAACAACAACGTAGGCTACTTTTAATACAGATAAAAATCCAGTATGAAATCACTGATGACACAAGAGTGAATATGGTCATATTTTTCCATTTTTTTAAAAAATTTCTTTCACCATTTAAAGCAAAAAAAAATGCTGAGGTAGCAAAATAAACCAGTTCCGACTCAGTTCAGTTGAAATGTGTGTGGCCGTGTCTTGTACTTTAACAAAAAAATGGCTACAATTATGAAAAGTTCTTTTTAAAATCAGCAAGTGTGTTAGCTGAACGTCCTTAATCAGTTGTCACAATTTTAGCATTGGATAACGGTACCTAAACAGCTGTCAATGTTAGTTAAGTGGGACACTATACACCAGCGCAAATGATAATGATATAAGACAAATATCTGGTGTTCAAAAGGTTAGGAAGATTATGAAAACAAGCCTGGTAGAGCCAATAAATCCTGACTAACTTGCCTTCCTTCCTTTCCCCTCCTTGAAAGGACTTGACTCCTTTGCCCCTTTTCTTTCGATCTAAACAATAAATTGAAGGAGTGAATTTTCTCTCTCTCATCCACATTGGCAATTTAGTCCTATTTTGGACTGCTCCTATTTTAGTCCTATTTTGGACTGCCGTCCCCCCCCCCCTATCTCTGTCTATTTTGCCTCCGTTAGGTTACGCCAGTCCCTTCTACTCCTGCGGCACCCCACGCACAGATCCTCTTTTCCCTACTGGCCGTCTCTGTCCTCCGCTCTCTAACCCTCCCCCAACAATCATGGGTCGCAAAACTTCCAGCCCTGAGCAATCATTTCGGGAATTGGCAAGAAACTGCGGCCGGGCAAATAACTATGTCGAATTAATTACAATTAAGCGTCACTACGCGTAAAATGTTTCACCACCACATTACAGTACAATCTCTTCGCCACCAGATCAGAGCAGGAGGAAGAATGCAAACATGGGTGCCTCAAATTCAGTAGACTGGAGCTCCAAACAAGTAATGATTTCTGCTTTTATTTTGCTGAAACTGGTTCGGTTTCGTGCTTGTTAAAGTTGACACTAGTGCGAAGTGAAATGCAAAATAATATATGCAAAAATAAGTAAAAGAAAGAAAAAATACGGTACCCGCCACGTTGCACCAGTCTTCTCTATTACGCAAGCTGGCCGCCAACCCCGACCCCTCCTTGCCACCACGTAGCGCCAATCTGTTCCCATACGATCCAACCCGCCCACCAAAAACCACTTGCACCACCGGCCACTCGGAGAGGGAGTAACACACAAAAAATATAACTACGCAACATTACGTCTATCCAATACCTACCGCCAAATGGCAGCACCGAACATTCATGTCAGCCAAGCTCAGCAACCTCACTCGGCCTTAGTTTTGACAACGCAATTATCCGCGGCGGCAGCAACAGATGGCACAGAGGTGTTTACCCAAACATCCAAACTAAGCACGAGCGTTGAGTGGAGAATTATTTTTTTTATTTTTTTTTATTTGTTTTGCTTTTCTCAAGTGTGTGTACCATATCAGCGGTGATGGCATTGAAGTACTCACCACATCGAGTGAATTTTACTTGGTCAATGTTTTACATGAAAACTACATTTTTCGTGAAGACTGAATGTATGCATCTGTTACTGGTTTTCCGTGATGCGGGCCATGAACCCCGCCAACAATGGCTAGTTATACTATCATAAAAACTATCACAACAATGTGTCGGTAACTAACAATGCAAAGCGTTGTTGTACAAACATGTTCGACGATATTTCGGCAACAATGCGCTAACACTGCCCTTTATTGCAACAATGGTGCAGAGGTGTTTGACCAGATCCTCATTTGCCCAGATCCTCAAATGCTCCTCCTCATCGCTTTTTCCTCATCGCTGGCAAATTATGGTGTTAGATGTATAATAATTATAAATGCTAAGACTGTCCAGATAGATGTTTGCAGGTTACAATTGTGACATTGGTGCACACTCGTTGGGTGTGCACATTTTTCAAATATCATGGCGTACTGTGCATTACAAATGGTAAATTTGTTTAATGTTTTTACTAGGAAACAGGCTTTGGGCCTATTGTAGGCGGAGCGGAGAAAAATTTATTTTAAATTTATATTTCCTCTCATTGTAATGGCTTTGCAATGTTTGCTAATGGTCCTTAAAAAGCTGGGGGCAATATTCATTCGGCTACATTTGAGCTGAAGCTTTTTGCTGGTGTTTTTTACATTTTAGCTAGGCTACGTTTCATATTAACTTAAAGATACTTTCGTTTGCACCCATATTTAGTATCCGTTTCGTTATTTGCAGCCTCTTTACGCCGTCGCCGCCGTTGTAAAATACAACGTTAGCCGCCGTGGATAAGCTGGCAAAGAACGTGCCGCCGTAGTTAAGCTGGCAAAGAACGTGCCACCGCCAATAATGCTTACATTGTTTATATTTATTGCAGAGTATCTTTCCTAGATTTAAAATATTAACAATAAAGCATTCAATTGCAAGCTAAATAATCACCAGTAACGATAGTACTTCACAACAATCAAAAGATTCGAAACATCCGCGGCTCTCTACGCTGCCTTCTACGACAATGTTGAAGCGCACACCTCTGGCACGTACTGCAACGGCAAACGCTAATTTTTTTTTTGAATTGGAATTATTACAATTGTTGATCAGCCGGTGTTAGCTTGGCTGTGATGATAGAATTTAAATACTTCTAAATCCTAATTTTAAGCCTAATTGTTAGTCCCGTTTTAGTTTCGTAAGCGACAACAGTAGAGAAATTAGGCCTATTGGGTTCGCTGTTAGGCCTATTTATTCTGGCAACACGGGATGGAGAGTGTAGTTTCCATAGCAATCTAGGAATCTTGAAATTACAATACGAAGCCAAATTATTGTTCTGTGTTGGGATATAAATACGTAGTCTGCTGTGTACTGTCGTATTATATGAACGGTTTCCTCCTGCAGCGGCGATTTGATGTTTCAAATTTGAGATTCCCATTGATAGCGTCAACGCCACTTTGGTTGCCATGTTGGCTGAATTCCTGCAAGCATTCTTTTTTACATGAAACGAATGAGAGTCGTTAACGAATCCTTCTGTTTTTTTCCCCGTTTGCTTGTCTTCCTCAAGTGGTTAGAGTGTTATGATCAAATGTTATTATTTCGTTGAGTTATGTCAAAAAAGATTGTTAGCTGCAAGGAAGCTACGATGATTTATTTTGGCGTTTTTTTTAAAGTTCACTTGATTACCAGCAGCACAGTGTATGCTTCGTCGGAATTCCTTAACTATTCACGATTCCAAATTTACAATGGTGAGTGTTAGAAATAAATTCGAAAATTTGTTATTTCTCCCGTAATAATTGTTTGATTTACGTCAAATTTTGGCTCAGCAATACTGTTTGGGGTATCAAGCGTTGTACCAAATTTCATTCTAATCCGATCTTTCGTTTGGGCTCCACCCAGACTAAAAATGTGCAACCAACGGACCAACGGACCAACCAACCAACGAACCAACCAACCAACATTTTGCAATTTGGTGTACGTTATAGGCTACGCTTCGCTCGCTCCGCCAACTAATTAATTCTTTTTTTTTTGACACGTGCAACTGTGAATGGCCCCTAATATCTGAAAAACCAAACAAAGTTAACACTAACAACAGTCGCGGCCGAATGGAATTCCTTCTGAGCTTTAAAAAAAAGAACAAAACCATGGTCGTCACTCTCTTTTTTCTTTACTTATTTTTTCATATAATTTTTTGCGTTCCACTTCACACTGGTGTCAACTTTAACAAGCGGAAAACCGAACCGATTTCTGCAAGATTAGAAGCATAAACACTACTTGTTTGGGGTTCCATTCTACTGAATTTTTAGACATGTTTAGACCTACGTCAGTTGACCATTTGAAATCACCAGCTCTCACCAATAGAGATCTTCACACAGACAGACCAACAGCAAGAATTTGTAGGGTTGGGGAAGAGAATTTGTGACTGAGACCCATACTGAAACGCCTTGGATACAGTCGTATTAGTTCAGTCTTAGTTTATAGAGGGCGTCTTGTGTTTTATGTGGGCATTTCTATTCAGTTTTCAGCCTCAAATTAAACTAAACTAAACGAAACTAGCTTGATTTTAATTATTATTTAGCCTAGGTTAATTGTAATTTAGTTTACTTTAGATTTGGGCTGAAAAATGAGTAAAAATTATAAGATGGAACACGTGGCGCCCTCTGAAAACTTGGACTGAACTAATGGGGACCGATCTAACGTGTTTCAATAGGGACTTTTTAGAGTTACAAATTCTCCTTCAAACCCTATAAATTCTTGCTATAAGTGAGATCAGCTTGATTTCAAATGTTCAACTGCCCATTAACTGACCTAAATCTTGGTGCCTAACATTAAGTAGAAGGAAGCTCCAAACAAGCAGCATGGTTTCTGCTTTTAAGCTTGATGTAACCAGTCCGGTTTTGTCCTTGTTATATTACTACCAGCAACGTGCCTTTGTTCTTATCCACATTTAGTAATATCTACTGAGTACCAAACAAGAGCGAAACAGTCTGTGTTGAGATAGATCTCTATGGGTGAGAGCTTCTTGATTTAAACTGGTGTCAACTTCGTGGAACAAACACGGCGGCCGCACTTTTGTGAATTATAATATATTGCCCGATCTGTTTGCTTTCGTCTACCGCGAAATTTTTTGGGAAAAAAAATGTTGCAACTTTCTTGTCAAAGTAGTTAGAATAAACGACAAAACCTCATTCTCAACTCCGATCACATAAAGTCCTGCATAATCAACATTCTTACTACCGTCGATCGCTTGATTTCAGTTGCTTATCAACATCTTTCCTGTGATTTTACTGTGTCGACTTCCAAGAAGCTTTTGACGCTGTTGACTACCCCGTCCTTATCAACAAACTTCAGAAACTCTAAACATCCTCTATGCCTGCTGTTCTGGTTTGATAGTTATTTTCTCGAACATAACTATAAAGTATCTATTCCAGGATTTCCGTCTGGCTTGGAACCCGATTAAAGCAAGAAAAGTCTAGCCAAGTTGTTAGAGACATGACCTATACAAGTCAGGATAATGCGTTATCCAATCACGTTGCCGATCTATGTGCTTATGCATGGGATGTCTAAAAAAGGACCCTTCTGGACCTACGTCTGGTTAATGGTCAGTAAGCTATATTGCGCTAAGCTTGAAAATGTTGGTATTGTGTAAATGAAGGAAGTAATAACCAGTTACGTCATGTAGCTCAAAAATATATTCTTGCTGGGTTGTTTAAGAATGATTTGCCGCCCTACTGCATTGAGGGGAAAAACAAAACAAAAGGTGAACAACCATACTTTGTGGGTCAATGTTCATTGATAATCTCATTTTCTGGTTTTATTGTTTATTGCCTTCCACAAAGTTAGGAAAACTCGCTTTAACATAATATTATGTCGTACCTTGCAATCTGTTGAGCACCACATCTAAAATAGTTATAAGTTGGTTGAATATTTGACTCATTTCAGAGGATAGTATCTTGCACAATACAGCCTTTTTAGTAATGGCTGCCATGGAAGATACAGCTCTTGCTTTGAGTTGGTTTCTCAAGCTTGCTGCTAAATATCCTAAGGTCCAGTCGAAAATTCAAGAGGAGCTCGATCGAGTAGTTGGAAGAAAAAGACTACCATCTTGGACCGACAAAGAAAATTTGGTCTACGTCGAGGCATTTCTGTATGAATGCATGAGATATTCTTCTTTTATTCCTATGAGCACTCCTCATACGAATTATGGTATGTTCTATTTTATTGAAAGATTATTTCCACTATAACTGAAAATAGAGTGGTGTTACTGGTTTTTTTTTTTTTACTTAGTATTCTGAACTGAACGAATGTAAGGAACTTAATACGATGTGAACTTACGCTCTGTTCTACATTATACAGTATGTCTCAGAAATCCGTCTACCCATAATAAAAGGCTATATACTGGATATGAGTTGGTAATAACAACGCACTCAAAAAGGACATCACCTATGGTGAATCCGATGATGGGTCCCAAACCTACCTTGGAAGTCGTTTTCAAGGTCATCCAAAATATATCTCCTAAACTATTTAAGATACGGACATAAAGGAAATTAGAAAGTTGTTTGGGATTATACTACAAGGCCAACAAAAAAAAACCAGAATTGAAATCGCGTAAACAAGGAAAATATGGGCAAAACAACTTGGATTCTTCAGGGGAGCCAACCATGGGGCAGCAATAAGCCTAGAAAATGATCAAATACATTTAAAAGTGTTTTGAAGCAAAGATTATGAATAAAACAATCCATCCAGCAAGCATGGAACGAACTGAAACTGAAAATTGAGGCTTGCTAAAAATGGATATCTTGAAAGTGCAGCATAACCAGAATACCATCCAATCCATAGTCAGGAAAATACAGGTACATTCTTCACTAATGAATACAAGTTTCCTTCATTACGTTAATGTGATAATACAAATACGATAATGCAGAACAAATTTAAATAGATAAAAACAAATTAACAGAAAATATACGCAAAATCCTACTTTTTAGCCATAGCGGTTGATTTATTGTGGTTCTGCACTTAGTGGTGCACCTTACCGATAGCAGAGAGGAGCAGTACCCAGAGTTTGTGGAGCATTTTCATTTTATAATTTGCACGACCGGTTTCTTTGAGCCATTAAAAGAAAGATATTTAGATTGTTCCCAAACCTTTTCTTTGGGGCACAAACTTCATTGGCTAGGGGCGTGGGGGGGGGGGAAGGGTTCCGTGCCCACGGCCCCCCCTTCGCGCTCTTACGCCCCTGCTTTCATACAATTATACAATTACCGATATCAGGAACTGGATTTCCTCTAGTCGACCGTTAGTGCTTCAATGCTTCAATACACAACCACATGATGACACCAAGTAATTGCTTATCGCTGCCCCTTGGTTAGCACCCCTGCAGTGTCCAAGTTGTACTGCCCATATCTTCCATGTGTGTGGCGCGATTTCAGTTCTGTTTCCTTTGTTGAACTTGTGGTATCATTCCAAACAACTTTTTAATTTGAACAACTTTTTTAACAACTTTTTAATCTTGAATAGTTTAGGAGATATATTTTGGTTGACCTTGAAAACGACCTTCAAGGTCAGTTTGAGAACCATCATCGGATTTGCCATAGGTGATTTCCTGTATGAGTACGTAGTTATTACAAACTTATATCCAGTATATAGCCCTTTATTTTGGGTAGACGGGACTTCTGAGACATACTGTAGAATGGTTAACTCCGAAATAACTATCCCCAGACTTAAACAAAATGCCTTTCAAATTCTGATGCGCAGTTCCAAAAGCCATTTCTGGTTTTGCATTTCTGAGTCTGAGTATTTATAATTTTATATATTTTTGAGTTACAATTTTTAAGACGATTGTCAGTTCACAATGAGCCTACAAATAATGACAATGATAAAACTATAATAACGTATGGAACTAAAATACAAACTACAAAAATAATCGTATATAATCACACAAACGGTGGATTCATGAAACTAAAAACTCAGCCTAATATACACAGGGGAGGATCCAGATTTGAATGTGGTGGCAGTTGAGAATGCACAGTAAGACTGGGTGAAAGCTCCTGTTTTAATCTATATTTTATACTGTGATTAGGCTGAGTTTTAGTCTTCTGTGCAGCCGTACCGGCTGAGAAGACTGTTGCAACGACTTTGTCCGTCCGTCCGTCGCTTTTTTCAACTTCGCAACGGTACCAGATATTGATGCCCATTGTTTACAACGT
The DNA here is from genome assembly GCA_023313725.1 of Lithobius niger. Lineage (NCBI taxonomy): Eukaryota > Metazoa > Arthropoda > Chilopoda > Lithobiomorpha > Lithobiidae > Lithobius > Lithobius niger. Next base: position 27,311 of record JAHWFP010108942.1, on the reverse strand, counting down.
TAGATTCAGTGTGAGAAGTTAGTGAAATAACATGGCAAATTAAAACATCGTTACTTCCTCATAGCTAATAGACTTCTTTGACGTAGCTAAATTAAATAATAAAATTTGATCATTGAATTAAAATCCTAAATTAAAATCCTCAATAAAAACAAATGGATTTTAGCTTTGTTTAATATAGTCACGTCGCATTGTAGCATGAATGAATAGGCTTACCGTCGAACCAAATTCTCCATTAGGCCTATCTGCTACTTACGAAATTAAAACAGCATTTTTAAAATTGGGCCTAAAAAATGAAAATTAGGCCTAAAATCATGTCACCAAGGCAACGTCAAGTTGCTACGAGTCGCTATTGGCTTCATCAACAGCGTTTGTCTCGTCACTTCTCTACTACCACTGATCTATATAGGCTACGTTGCGCGTTACGTTATAACACTGTAACTGTGTGCCTGAAGGCGCACCGTGTTGCAAAAATGAATAGGCTTACTATACAATCCGTATTTCCGTTAGCTGCAACTTACTAAATTAAAACTGCTGGTTAAAATTAGGCCTAAAAGCTGACAATTACGCCTAAAATTTAAAATAGGCCTAAAAGCTAACACATCTTTAACCGGCAATTGTGATGGCTACTGCTTTTTGATTAGTATAATAGAGATAGCTGTTGTAGTGCATGATAGAGGTGTGCGCCTCAACATTGGAAGTGGAGGAACCTTACAGAAGACCGGTGCGACTAGGCAGTCGCTGTAGCCGCTTTTTTAATAAAAATAACAGTATGTATGAAACTCATTCGAACAATCCGTATCGCTGGCTTATTTCCATAAACCAAAAATTGCAGGCTAACTGAAATAGGAGTCGGGATGGCAATTCCACTTGACAGTTCAGAGCACCAAAACCGGTTTGCGTCATTTCACCAACTCCCAGTTCACAGACAGTTCCCTGACTGCAACTTCTCAGACACGGACATTTCACTGACAGCCTTTTCACGACACGGACGGTTCACAAACAGCCTTTTCACAGGCGTAGACATCTCTGTCATAGTGATTCTGGGCTCAAATCCATCTTTTTCTTAATGTTTTTATCCTATCAATTAAAAATATCAACCAATCAGAGTTGGTTGATACTTTCTATCAACCACAGTTTTTACAGGATTTTTTTTTTACGTTTCAAGAACCACTTTTTAGAATGGCAGTCAACACCGTGATTTAGTATTTCATCGTATTTTATCTCTCTGATTAAATTCTGAACGACATATCCATAAAATTAATGAAAATAGAGACTTCTAAAGCTATCTATGGGTGAAATGGATGTCTGTGAAATGACCGCGCCTGTGAAACGGCTGTCAGTGATAAGGCAATTTACACCTGAATATTAAAATAACAGGTTTGTTAGCTCTCGTAAATACAATGTGTATGCAGCATTTTACACTTAAACAGAACGAATTGGAGATTTGCCAATTTAAAATCATTTCTGGCCGCTAGATGCTTTTGTTAACCAAACTGCAGTTTAAGTAATTCGTGAGTTTTCAGATGTTACATGTTTAATTTTGATAATCAAATGTTTGTTCTTTTGGGGAAGAAATATATGCACCTCCAAGGTAAGTCAGTTTATACAGTTGTTAAGAACGGCATCTAGTGAACAGAAATGGTAGTAAAATTGTTAAATCCCAAATTCGTTCTCTTTACTGTATGAAATGCTGCTCACAACGAATTTCAGTTATTCTTTTTCCATTCCCGAGAATTAAAAAGGCCTATTATTGAAATAAACAAGTTTTAATCAACTTATTTGCCTATTAAATGCTCAACCATTAACTCGAACAGTAACAATTTTTGGATCATTAATCAAGGTTCCGTTTTTGCTCCACTAATTCATCACAAATCGGTGGAATCTTATTGAATCAATCAAGATTCGATTATTATCTTGTTCGTTTACCATGTATATTTGTTCATGTTTGCTAGTAGATTCTCAATACTCTCTAATAATTTCTTCTCCGTTAAATTTGCAGAGCGAGCCACTATCAATGGTTACAGTTTCCCGAAACGAAGTACCATTCTTTGCAATTTATGGTTGATCCATCACGATCAGAAATTCTGGGGAGATCCAGACAAATTCCGACCAGAAAGATTTATTGGTGAAGACGGGAAAATTAACGAAGTGAAAGAAAGAGTGGTCAGCTTTGGATTAGGTATGTTCATCGTATTAGTAGGTAGAGATACAATGTAAGTAAGTAGTGGCAGACGGCACAATACAAATTTTTGTTGTAGTAGGGAATAATGATCATTTTTTTTTTCCATTTGGGTAAGTCGCCTGCAAGTAACTTGCTGAATGCAACATCTGGTGTAAAAAGAGTAAAATTAATAACGTTCGACGGAAACCTGTGCACAGAGACGTAAAGCACAGTTTCTCTTTGCCTCAAACGTAGGAGGACATGAGATCAAGTCATATTCTCAACCCATGGATATTTAATGAGACTAAAAAAAATGACTCGCACTGCATTTGTACTGATTCTCAGTGGGTTAACAGGCTTGCAATCCCACACCAACTCATAGCACAGGTAAAAATTTCAAATTCTTACTGAGCATGACCAAATCTTCCTCTTTTGCAAAATAGGGTAAACCCCTGTGGATAAGCAGACTGATTCCTCAGCATAAGAACGAAGTGATTTTATGAGTGAAAACAGATGCCTTTTTTCGATACATTGACTGAGTACTTTTTTCATGCGTATGTTTTCATCGTTGGGTCATTCCCAACTTAGGCCATAATTAGCTCAAATAATTGGTCTAGGCATGTAGCTCTACTTTGCGGAAAAGGCCAGTTGTCCCGGCGAAGCATCCACCGACAAGCAAGTTGACTATGGTGTACAATAAATATAATTTCCAAAATTTGTCGTGGTCGAGTTGCCTGCTGGTTCTTGCTTCTCATATAGATACCATATCTCTAGTGATTAGGCTGGAAGTTAATTGCAGTCAAGAGAGTCATATTCGAAATAATGAATACGTGAATCGCGGCAAACTACCTTAGTAGAACGATTGTTTTGCGTAAAGGAATATCGCATACCAAAGGGGGCCACTACTCATCAGCCCATTCAACATATTATGGGCAGCAATTCGTCTAAAAAAAAGGATTCCACCACCATTCACCACACCCGATTCATTAGTGTCCATTGGGGGTTAACAGTAAAAAAAAAGAAACTTCCATAAGTTTGTAGACCTAGTGGGGTTACCTAAATCAAACGGGTGCACAACAAAGATGCGCTAACTTTTTTTTTTTTTTTTTTTTTATGTATTTTGGATGGTGGATTACGCCTACTGTGTCTGTGTTTTATTTGATTATTTGATGTAACTTTGTGAGGGAAAAAGTGTATGTATGCGTCTTGGTAATGGAAGGGAACTCCTCCAAAATATCATGATTTGCTCGTATTTCTTGTGCAGTCTATGGTGTTATGTCCTTCCCCCCACCCCCACTTTATTAGAGGCTATATTAATTGACTTTGTTCATTGTTGTGCGATAACCTAAAGTGGTTAAAAACAACGAAAAACGTGATGCTATCATTTCCTTTCTTCTCATTTTGTTCATGTTTCGTGAACAGCAACTGTTTTGAGCTGATCCAGTGCTACTAACTGATGTTTTATTATTCTCTCCTAGGCAACCGTTCGTGTCCGGGAGAAAGCTTAGGTCGGATGGAGCTTTTTATGCTCATAACTGCCATAATTCAAAGTTTTACTCTTCATCCGCCCATACTAGGAGAAGAAATAAAGTTTGACACGACTCCTGGCAACCAAAGACGACTTCGAAAGTGTACCTTACGTGTGGTGCCACGAAAATGAAAAGTAAATAACTGGTGCGGCAAAGATTCATATCATGGATGCATCGTGATACGTCATTGTTTACTTTTACCTCTGACATTGTCCTTTTCTGTTCTTTACAATTGTGAATTTATGTTTCCACAGTCGCCCTTGTGGTATGACAGGTCATGGAACTGATATCCAATTTGCACTGCCGTGGAAATACCTTTTGATTGTCAAGGAACATGCTCAGATTGACTAAAAAATTGATGGATGGACCAAGGAACCTTGGTTGCATTATCAGACTGCCCGATAAAATACTGGACTATACAGTCAAGACTGAAAACCTCGAATAGTTGACTGATTGACAACTGATAATCACACACACTGTTCTGTTAAAGAGGTTGTTCTTTCTTTCATTGCGTGAGCAAAGTCACAAAATAACTACGGTATTCTGTTGGGTTATCAATGTTACAGTGTTATTTTGTTGTGTTGTCTGTGCGTAATTTATCAGCAAACGAAGCTGAAATAAACTTCTACGTTGTTTGTGGTAAATCACTCGACTATCTGGGGCCTTGGATGGCGAAATGCATCCAACAAGTGAGTACAGTTCCTTCATTGTAGCAAAAGTATAATAGTAACCATTACTTATAATATTTAGACATATCCTCTTTGATAGCCTACGATAGTTCTCTGTTTTATCTAGTTGTGTCCTGACCTTTGGAGAGTGTTAACGATTATAACACATAATGATAAAAGTTTCGGAAAAATAAACTACCAATTTATGTATATAATTAATTAAATTTATGCTATAGTACGTAAACGGGGCCTAAACACATTTTTTAGGTGAAGCAAACTAACGCTTGTATAGATTAAACAACTCAATTAAAACTTGCTGGAAGTTTCAGAAGGAGCAAGTCCAGGAAGGGTGGAGGCAAACCACCATAGGATGGTTAGGGGTAAACCTCCATAGAATGGGTTGGGGCAAACATCTCAAACCATGTGTGGAACCCAGGAGCCAGCAATGACACGAAAGATGTTGGATTTTAAGAATATCCATCCTCTTAATCCAGTAAGACGCCTTTAGAATGAAAACTTATTTTACACACTAGAGGCCTTTCTTCAACTCGACGGACATCTTCACTGGACATGTAGCCAGTCGTTTTTGAATATATCCGCATTCAGGATTTTGCACTTTAAAGACAATAATAGGCTGAACAAAACTGAACCTAACAGAGACCTAACAAAACAGGAGAGCCCATCTCTGAACCAATATTATGGATCGATGGTCAAAAGCTGTTAGAGGAAAGGGTATATGCTTCATTTCTTTCCCACTAGCTTTATATCTACCTCCTTGATGCAATTCTGCTCAACCTGGAAGTGAATAAAAGACACGATGATGGTAATTCTTGATTTGTTCCATGCCTCGCGGCGATTTCCATTGGAAGATTTTAGAAGTATTCAGGAATACTCTATCATCATCAGTAGCAGGAAAGTATGTTGTCTGAAAGGCTGGTGATGGTTTGGGCTCGAGCTCCAAGTGGTTGCCCAGTGGTGTTGCAGGTCTTTTTATGACCTAGCTATTTCCCATAGTTATTCAGACGGAAGGTCCCACGAGCCTCCATTGCCATCAGCTTCCCCAGCACGAAAACTGGACAGTAGCAGCCACTGATCACTGATCTTTAAAAATCACCATTCACATAAGATTCTGAAGATGTTTATAATAGGCCTATAACCGAAAGGTCAATACAAGATACATATAACATAATAAGCCACAGTAACTATACAAGGTGAGCCAACTAACGTCTCAGATCTGGTTAGGTTACCCTAAATGCAAGGATCGAGGTAGTAGCACTGCAGTTGGACTATCCCGTTGCTTCTTAAAACACTTCGACTGACATATAAGTAAGGAGAGGTGATGTGAAGTTCTGAGACTCATTCACTTTCTTTTTTTTTTTCTCTGTATCTCATTAGGGAAAAAATACCATTTCTAACACTAAAATAGGTTTCACTGAATTTCGAAAGTTTGGCAACCATGAAGGCCAACATCCAATGTGTTGAAATCGATCAAGTACCTTTAGATATTGTTGGTGTTCAGATGTGTACGTTTTTGAGTTCCAAACAGGGATTTGTTTTCAAAGGTAAAGTGTTGAAACAGTTTGTGTTTAATCAACCCACTTTCAGGAATTTACCGTTGTTTATATTTTGTAATAGTCAGGAATTTGATTCTGAACTTGCTGCCGAGAAACTTTGCGATTGTTGTGTGTTTTATGTAAATTACCAGTCTTAAATTACAAAAAAAGGAAAACCTACTTTGTAGCATGCGTGTATAGACCAAAAATAATACTGAAGTTATTTCAAGGGAGCTTCACTGAGAAAAATGTGTGCATGTTGCGAAAGTACACAAGAATTTACATGGAGATGATTGGCAACTCTTATTGGCTCAGAATGCTACAATGTATGAAATGTTTACAGGCATACAACCAGGAACATAAATTAAGTAGCCAATAACTAGCGGACAAACAGGTTTAGCAGAAAGAAATTAAGTGGAAAGGGGATGCACACAAGAATAAAAAAAAGTAAAAACAATAAATAAATACATAAAAGTTAAAATACAAGGTAAGAACATATTAATCCAAAGCAACATTTGTGAGTAAATAAGCAGTAAATTAGCAGTATATATTGACAACACAGTCAAACTCACAGAATAAAAAAAAACCATAAGAATAAATACACAAGAATATTTTGTTTTTCAGGATGTCTACTGATTCCAGATTTAAAAAAACTCTAATTGTTATGTCATGATGTAACATATGATAATTCAAAGTGATATAAAGCACATATGTTGTACTTTGTTGTTTCATATAACAGTTTTCAATGTTGTCTTTTTCCGTTATATATTTTTCAGTCAAAATCTAGTCAAACCAACTGACAAATTATAACATGGAAATGTCTCATAGTTTAACAAAGATTTTAAAGAACTTGTAGTCTGTGGTGCTGCAAACGGGACTGCAGCTCATTTCAACGGTGTGATCATGACTGCATTTCAGTCAACTTTTTTGGTGACTAAATACTTATTAACAAAATTCATGAAAGGAAGTTTCAGTTGGTTTTCACCTTCATCTTGGAAGTACACAGTAATGTAATTTGAAGTGTCATCTAGTGTAGAACACCAAGCCGGCTTCCCAGCTACTGGAATTCTTTGACCTATTTCACAAACAAATCCTTCTGCACTAGCAAATAACTTCAAGAAATAAGATGTTGAAAATCTCTTGCCCAATTTCTGATAGCAGATTTTTAATTCATTCAACTGACCAGACATTAACATCTGTTTCAACAAATTCACTGCAGTTAAAGTTAATTCCTCGCCTTCCATAACTTGGCAGGCAAGCATAAGTGTGTGGAATTTTAGAACCGTTTTCTGTTGTTGTTTTCTGCTTCCACGCCATTCCTTTTTCTGGAGACGCATGAGTAATTCTTCGACAAGTTTGTCTAAGCACTCACCGGTGAGTTGCAACCTTAACTTTGGATGACAGTGCGAAAGCATGGAAACCAGTGTAGAACAAAGAGTCCCAATATTCTTTTCATCAACACAGGAACGAATGGCTAAAACTTGAAGATTATTCAGGTAAGGCCAGTTCCATGCGGTTTCTAAATTAACGGAAAAGGAAACAGGAAGGTGCAGTTCACGTAAGTCGTGAAGCCTGGGTGCATGCTCATTAGGAATAAACACATAGGCTGAACGGTGGTGTATTTTATACACGCACAGATGTTGGGTGCAGGTGGCTGGAAGACGCTTAGTGATGTTCTGTAAGTAACCATTTCGTTGTCCAGAATGTATGACTACTGGTGGTCCCACACGTGGAAAAACATTTCCTCCTAAATTCATCGTCCTCCACGTCTTTCCTTTGATGCCAGAAAGGTCTACAAATAACGGCTCATCATGAGCGCCTTCAATACGTATGTCTACAAGCTTTTTTGACCTGTTTGAAGAAGAGACGAACCTGTTCCACAGTTCAGGGGAAATCCGTAGACCTGCATCAAAGTAGAACTCTACACTTGTAACTCTTTCCTCAGAAATAAGCACAGTAATTATAGAAAGTGTTTCTTCCAAATTGAGCTTGTCGCATGCGTATTCTATTTTGTGAATGGGTTTCATCAGTAAAAGTCCTTCGATTGTCATCCACTTTCGCAGCCACTGTTCTTGTTTATCGAGCCTGGCCTCACATATTGTAATGACAAATGAGCATTTGCAGAAGCTTCTAATGGGTGTACGAATGCGAATATCCTGGTGTGTTATGACTTCATTGTGTCTGTTCTGCCACTTGGCGCTGGATTCACTTTTCACTGTAATTGGATGACTAAGTAAACAATTGGAGTTAGCTTCGTATCCGGGAATGAAGTAATGTTTATGAACGACACTTAGCTTTAAGATTTTTCGTCGTAAGGCAAGGCTTAGAGTGGCTTTTAACAAGCTCGAGCATTTATTCACTACTGACAAGGTATAAATTGGAGGAACGAGAGGCAACAATGCTTCAGAGAAATTGGAGATCTCCAATTGGCTTTCAGCTACCAGCTTGTTGGCTTTACGTTCACGAGTAAAGTTATACAACCATGTTTCAGCTTTGAAGTCATTCGCTATAAAAGAGCATAGAGCAGAAACCTGCTTTCCACACAGTCCGAACAGAAATGGACCAACTAGGCTAAAACTATCGGTCAATTCTTCTTCAGTTTGTTGTAAGATTAGAAATGCTTCAACTGTTGAACAAGACACGAGAACCACCCAAATATGGTAGGCAACGGAAAATTCCAATAACGACAAATGCAGTGGCTCAAACCACGACTGCCTTTTTAAGCCTCCTTTTGAATCATTCTGGGTCAAAATTCCTAATTTAAGGATGTCATCGTTCTTGCAATGAGATGTTATCTGCTCTGCTGTAAATGAATACTGTTTGTCTTTTAGTGCTTGAATTGCGAGGGACCCAAATTGGCTGAGCATCTGAATGTAAGAGGGTTGAATGTTGCTGTCATAATTGAAGAAATCGCATGCTTGGCCGGTTATACCCTGTTTAAAATACATCCTCCTTAAAAGGAAGTTAAACAGAGTTTTATAAAGATCAGTCTTTGTTTCCAGTGAATCAATATCCGATTCCTCTGCCACAATGACTAGCAGCAGTAGAAACAAAGGGCAATTAAAAAGAAGATTGTTAAACAGCACTGCAAACTTCTTTTCAACTAATTTTATGGTCGACACCAACTTTTCAGGGACATGATTTAAATATAGTTTCACAAATGCTATTCTGTTTTCACCTGTCAGACCATTAATTAATATCCTTTTGTCCACGCACTCTACCAAGTTCATTCCAGATAAGTCTGGATGGTCGCTCTTCAAGGAAATGCAACCTAAACGCGTTGTCACAATTACAGTTGAGCGAGGAAATCGTTTGCCTGTGAGAACAGAAATGATGTCAGCCTGTTTGTCTTCAACCAGTTCATCAAATCCATCCAAGACAATCAATATTTTACTCTCATTTGCTCTTATGGCATCTAAGACCAATTTGTCTGGGTAATCCTTTAATTCAAGTGTATCCAAAATTAATTGCTCAAACGTTTCATCAAATTCCCGAAGGCGAAGAAGGATTACTGCCTCAAACCCACGTATGTAGTCTTCTCCTTTTGCATGATCATGACACAATTTTCCAGCTAAAGTTGATTTACCATAGCCAGCTGGTCCTTCAATGAGAAAACGACTGGGTTTTTTGTCATCTTTTGACTTGAATATTTCATCCAGTTGAAGCTCCTTTGTTCCTCCATCATCCTTTGATTGCAGTGACAAATTGACAAAATAATCTTTAAAATTCAATTCCCAGTCGTGTAGCCAGGGAATCTTGGGAATCTGCATTCTCTCGTGTTTGTGTTGAAGACTCACTTTCAAACATTCCCAAACATCTGAAATAGAAAAAGTGTAGATATGTGTAAATAAATAGCAATCCATACAGTTAACAACAGATAACAGACAACTGTTAATGACTGAAACAATTTCACCATAACATGTTAGCACTTCCTGTTGAAACCTAGTCCAGTCTATAAGTCTAGCTGACATCGTGTCACCCCTAACGTGGAATGTTGCTTTAATTTCTCGTGAAAATTTATAATAATGACTCAAACATTCCAGAATTTTCATGGCCAGACTAGATAAGAATGTGATTGTTATTAGGATCAAAGTAAAATTAACAAAGTGGACTGGAATTCGAGGTAGTATAGAAACCTCTTGCTCAGAAAAGAACCTAATACAATTTAACATTTATGAGAAGAAATGAAACTTAGATAAAAAGATAGTAAATGAACACAGTTATAACCTCTGGGTACTGCAGTTAATTTTGTTTCCCTCCATGGCTGCACAGCAGTGTTAACTGTAGTTCTCAGATACTATTACAGGTGTTTGTTTAGCTTAATGTCTAATCGTTATTTATTGTTTAGAAAATTATGAGAATGAGCTTTAATGGGGAAAAAAAAGCCTTAGTATAGAATCAACACGTATTGCACACATTACTGTAACCTACCTTCCGATTCTGGTTTCACCGCAAATGGGGTCAGGTGACTGTGTTCGTGAATGTTAATATTGCCCTCAAGGTGGTTGACAACACCACGAAAGTTTGCGTTGTTAGCATCTGAGATTATAAAACCACCTGGAAATTGTGAATTAAGAAAAACTCCACTTAAATCATTTTACACTTATTCGGTCAAAAATGCTTTGCAATCATCTAAGACAAACCAACATTTTTGGGGAAGAGGGGGGGTGGCTGTTGGGGAATACTATTCATCAGTAACAATTAATATTTTTGGGGGGATTTTTGGGTTCGTGTCCACTATTGTGTATGGATTATTTAGCTTGTATCATCAAAAATTCTTTCTGAAAGATTCTAATACTTCATTGAGGTGAATTTGCAATAAATAACAAAGGTTCTTTCTACAAAGCAAGAATGCAACTGAACAAAAAACTATGATTTCCCTTCATAATAACTCGCTGTATGACTGTTTCAAGATGAAAATGTTTGATTTGTTCCTAAACTACTGACCAATTAGGAACTTGTCGTTATTTTGTAGCACTCAAAAAGTTAAGGGATACTTTCCTTCCCGTTGATTGTTACATGAAAATTATATGAACATTTTCACCTTTCAAACTCATGGATTGTTGGTTGCCCATCCGTTAGAGCTGTTTGCTAAGCCATCATGCTCCAGTTAAACAGTTAAACAGGAATACAACAAGAAAAAGGAGCGATGCAACCTGATTCATTGTATTCCAACGTTTGACTGTCTCACGTGGTTCTCTCAGTATTTTAAACCACAGCCAGCCTGGCATTTTAAAAATACAAATTGAGTTTTATTGCAAAAACCAATGATAAACATTAATATCAAAAGAAAATATTGTAAATCCTCTATTTGTAACTCTGCTACAAATTAGAGGCCGGCTACAACTAGAGACCTGGTACTACAACATTTACAAAGGAAATTTACGGTATCAATGCATGTAGAAAATGTGTCTGACATTAAAAACGGTAAATAATATCACGTGAAGGCTTTTTTTTTTAATAATAATAATAATAATAATAATAATAAAACATTTGGCCTGAAATGGACCGGGGTCACTAAAATTCAGCCTAAGGTTGTTAAGCAACCAAGAAATAAAAACAAGATGTGCAAACAAGCAAGAGAGTAGTAAAGTTAAAACTAACAGAACAATGTTCTGGGGTCAGTTAAAAAAGATAAAATAAATAAAATAAAGAAACATGGCAACAATATCAGTAAAACAAGCCAGTATGGCACTAACAAAAGTTAAAACACTGAAATAAACTACATAAAAACAGACAGGTACTTAGACAAATCTACAGTCCGTAATTTAGTTTTGAAAGAAAGTAACGAGGTTGCTGTCACCAACTCGCCAGGTAGATCATTCCACACCTTGACAACCCTGTTAGCAAAAGAGTGCTTCCGGCAGTCAGTGTGGAACGCTCTAACAACAAGTGTTAGAGAATGACCACGCGTACGTTTATTAGCACGGAGCTCGAAATATCTGCAGAAGTCAACATCTACCAGACCATGCAGTAATGAATACGTAAGGTATAAATAAGCCTTCAGACGGCGTAATTCGAGTGAATCTAATTTAATTAATTCAAGCTTCCTGGCATAGGAAAACTCCTTTAAACCACGAAGTGACTTGGTGAAGCGACGCTCTACAGATTCAATTAGGTTTATATCGCCCTTCAAGTAAGGCGACCAAACAGCACTAGCATACTCAAAAATAGGCCTGACATACACCTTAAAAGCCCACACAAATGTGTCGACATCACCTGTGCTAAACACCTTTTTAATCCACGCAGAGCGCTGGCTAGCCATCTTTGTAACATGGTTACAGTGAGTTCTCACTTTTAAATCTGATGTAAACCAAACGCAAGATTTTTAACAGTTTTTGTGTGTGGTAAAACAAAAAGAGGAGAAAATCGATAATCCTATTGAAAATTAGGTTTTCCAATATGTAGTACGCTACATTTTGTAAGGGCAATTGGCAATTGCCACGAGGAAGACCAAATTAAAAGCTCGGTGGTTGCAGTTACTAACCCGAAATACTAGTCATTGTCAATAATTTGACTGTGCATCTTTACGTCATCCGCAAATTTGCTCAGGGCTGTATTTTCCGAGTTTGAATGTAAATCGTTAAGAAAAATAATAAAGAAGAGAGGACCTAATACACTTCTCTGTGGTACACCGCTAATCACCTGATTTATGTTAGACTTTGTGCCACCAACAATAACACATTGCGTTCTGTTGGACAATAAATCAGTTAACCACTCAAGTAATTTTCCCTGAAAACCGTAAAAATTTAATTTTGCAAGGAGCTTACTGTGCACCACTGACTGAAAAGCCTTTGCAAAGTCAATGAGTATAACATCAGTTGGTACACCACAGTCAACTGATCCGGTCCAGTCATCCAGCATGGATAACAGTTGTAGGCTAGTGGACCGCCTTGGAATGAACCCAAATTGGTCACTAGACAAAATATTGTTTTCTAAAATAAAAGAAAGCATTTGCGTTCTAATAATACGTTCCATTACTTTGCAAGGTACGCAGGTCAATGCAATTGGCCAGTAATTTAATGGGTTCGATGCATCACCTTTTTTAAAAATTGGTGTAACATTTTAGTATTACTCTTTAATAAACGTAAAGATGGTGGTAACCATTAATAAATATTTTTTTTTAATTAAGCCATTTTGATCCGGCTATAACTACAGACCGGCTACTTTTCATGATTGAGTAAACTCCCGGCTACAACTACAGACCGGCTACTTTTCATGATTGAGTAAACGCCTGTCTGCAATTAGATATTGGCTACAATTGAAGGCCTGGCCACAAATGGAGGATTTATGATAATTGTTCACTACACAGTATGTCTCAGAAGTCCTGAATCAAGTAGGCCTACATGGTATTGGCCTATACTTTGCCCAGAGGAAAGTCCTGGGTTCATACATTTGCTACTCCCATTATGTGCATATTTTGCTCATAGTTTGCTGATTTGTACATCTTAGGCCTAATATGGTATAGGCATACATCGTGTAGGCCTACACTGTATAGGCCTATACCATGTAGGCCAACCTGGGTCAGGACTTCTGAGACATACTGTATATCACAGGTAGGCATTCGTACAATTAATCTTGGTAATGGTCATTTGCCTCAGATAAACCTGACTGACCATTAGTTCCAGCTTTCTCTGGCGTGCATGTCGAACTGCAGGAGTGTGTGAATGGTTGCACTTCAGAACTGCGAGCAATTTGTAATCTAGAAGAAAAGAATGGTGCAGTTAATTTGGAGTCACATGCACAGTTAGGACAGATCAAGGTAAAGAATTCATTCAAAGTGAACTTCACTACAAACCTATAGAACCATTATATTTCTTGTAAAATTTGAGTTTTGCGACATTTATGGTAACCCTAAGATATTTTATCCATCAGTTGACCAACGGTCACACAAAACATATTTGATGCTGTGGTTAGGGTTAGAATAACATCTTAACCAAAGTAGGAATGTTTTTTTAATACTTTGTGGGCCAATAATAATGCTCAAGGAATAATGCAACCTTTCATAATAATTACTTGGTAATTTATATTCAAAGCCTCATTCCAAATGTGTTTGTTTTTAGTGTTCACTAAATGTTAACTAAATGCTGTAAGTGTAGTCTTTAAATGCTTTAAACAATAATTATCACTACTAATGCTTAAAGTTGTCTGTGTTTGTCTCCATGAATTCTTGCAACCTTCTGTTGCTATTAACTAAAAATCAGTAAACTTTTGCAAAGATACGCTGTATGTGTGCATCTGCTTTAGTATAATACCAGGCTAGCTTAATACCGATAATGGTTACAGAGGTGAAAAATAAATTACTGGGAGAACTGAAGATAATTTTCTGGAAGTGCACTACACTTGGCTTAGGGGCAAACTAACACATGATGAAACATGAGTGGTTTTACTGGGGGAAAGTGAATTAAAAGTTTGGGGTTTTTTATAGGCCAGGATTCAAGGTAATAATGACGTCAAAGGCACTTGAGATCTTATCCTAGACGGTTTGGACCTGCATGTACTTTGCTGTAATATCACTCTAATTTGATATAATAGTTATAGAGGTGAAAATAAATTACTGGAAAGCCTAAATAAAAACATACAATTTTTTTTGGTAAATTGCACTACACTTGGTCGATTGAAACCATAACATGATGAAACGTGAATGAAAAATATGTAAATAAATTCTTTCAAAGAGGAAAGTGAACCCTAAGAGGTTAAGGTTTTTTTTCAGGTAGATCAAAACAATAAAACCAAGTTAACCAAAGAGCTTGTAATATAAAGGGTTCCGCATGAATGAGGAAATTTGGACAGTTTTAAGGCACTGGCCTTAAAACTGTACAGAGGCCAACTAAGCAATTTTTTTGTACTACAAAAATGCAACCAACTTATAAGGAAATTTTAATAGATTGGTTTTAAAGATAGCTCAGTCGGCAATAGTTGCTGCTAAAATCTGCAGAGCATTTGATGCTGGTTCGAGTGTACCTGGCTGTGATATTTTAGAGTGTACTGAATCAGAGTTTGTTCATCACGTTTCTACGGATTTTTATATGCTCCTGATTACCCTCAAATATTTACGGCATTAAATATTTGCTGGGTTCTATAAATAAGTGTTAAAATAATAATTGCCTAATTTATTTTAACATTCAGTTACATAATAAACTTTATGTTGTTTTTTATCTGGTTCAATAACTTGATGGATGTCGCTGTCATCTCACAAAACGTTGAACACAGCTTGTAAAAATGCATACTTTCATACTTAAGACGAAGATTTGTTGCTTATTGGCTAGTTACTTACATGTTGTTAGCTATATCTGTTCGTTTTAGTTTCTGGAGGTATCGTGCAAGGACGTTTACTGTTGCCGTGTGGGGATTTCTTCGTTTCCATAATTTCAACATTTTGTACGACACTTCCTCTAGACCTTTTGAAACGTTGTCTTGTTCAATGGAGTCCAGTTTTTCATCTTCAATGTCCATTAACCTTCCAAGCCACACCCACCCACTGCCGATAGAGTGAGCCACTGTTATGATGATCTCCATATCAACAAGGGTATCTGCAATACATTCATGATAAAAAAAAAGCTGAAATGAGAAATTGAATCAAAATTCTAATATAATGTTTTCAAGAAATTGGTTTGTTCTTGGGGCAATATTAGCTTAAAGTGTGCACTGTGTTCATTTAAAGTTTTTTTTCTAGGTGTTTCTTGTTTATCATCATTTTTGTATATGTATAGGTGCTCTTCTTTGTGACTTTCTAACTGTGTATTGGCTAGTTTATTTATACAATTTGTTGCTTTTCCATGGTTTATTGGTATATGGAATTGTGTTTCTATTATGGAATTTGAGCATGTTTCTTAGGATCTTTTTTTATTTTGTTTGTTGTTATTCAGAAGTGTCCCTATTTTTGTTGATGTTGTTTTGTCCTATCCTCTCCCTCTTCCACCAAGTTATATTACTGGGGATGGTGGTCATGCAGCTAGACTCCATTTAAACCCTCACCCAACCAACCAGCCAACCAGATTCATTGTCCTCCCTTTTGCATAAATTTTACGGATCAGTCAAATTGTTTAGCCTATCCTACAGTTTTTTGTTATTTAAAAAAAAAAATGATTTTACGGAAATATGAGGTTGAAGTAGGTAAAACGTTTATACGCAGCTATGAAATTCGAATACGGAATATTAAAAAAGAAATGTTGTTACTAAAAAATATTATTATTTGATTTATTATAAAATGGAAAGAAAGAAACAAGTCTGAACAGAACCTAACTTTAAATCTGTCGGCGCCTACGATAATCTGAGGTTTCGCAGTTCAAATCCCCGGGTTGGCTCCTTTCTTTACCAGCTATTTCTCCTCTCAAAAAAGGCTGGTAATATTCAGAATTGAGCAGGCTTACCACACAAGCATTAAATTGCATTGGTTAACATAAGGCACAAAGAAATTAATTTAAGAAAAAAAACGCAAAAGCAAACAAAACATCGAATTTACAAAAAGGAAGAGTTAAGGGCTAATCGAACATTTAAAATTCAGAAATATAAGCCAACAGTGAAAACATAAGTAACCTAGCGCAGATATCAAACCAGTCCTTTTCCAATTCACTACCATACCACTTTTTTGATATCCACCCGTCCACTGACTGTATCGAACAAAAGTGGTAAGCAATGATTCGGTGAAAAAATGATTAAACGGATTCGACAGTTTGCATCCGAGACACATCACTAAAAAATAAACATAAATGCATAAAGGTGGCCTACTGCGTATAAGTCATTTGTGTGTGTGTGTATGTTCACTGTTGGCTTATGCCCGACTTATCTTCATATTATTTACAGCAACATTATCTGTAGAGTGCATAGATATCTATAGCTAACAACCTTACTCTATAGAGAAACACTGTGTTATTGATTTGCCCCTCAAAAGCCGAGTTCTTCTTATGTAATAACATACGAGTTAAATACGGGATACAGTTAATATTTGGACTATTTTTTTACGACATGCTAAGGAGTACATTTGCCTTCTATTGACGCCAAATGCAGTTAAGGCTACCATTATGAAATTAGGTCTGTATTTGTTTGAATAGGCCTATTTGAGTAATTTGGGCCTTAATGTGCATTAGCGCAAATTTACTCAGCAATCATTAGGTAGCTGGAAAGCCAGACAAAGAAAAAGATTGCAAAGGAATTCATCCCTATAGGGCATGGAACACATCAGAAAAATCAACAGTTTTTGTAGTTGGCCCAATGACCTTCGTGATAAATTTAATCATTTGTTCGCTCCTTGTTGTCTCACTACTCCTGTTGATAAAAATCACACACACAAAAACACAATAAAAGAAGCGCCAAGTTGAGATTAGAGTGATAACGTCCTGACAATGCCCTTCGAAGGAGTGGTACCAGCCAACCAACCAATTGCCAAGTTAACTACATCAACTTATAATCCAAAGTTAAATTAAAAACTTTACCATTGCTGTTTGGTAGCTTTTTTTCAAATTTCTCTTTTAATGTCTGAAGGATGACATTTATTTCGTGACTGTTTTGATCGGTTGATATCACTAGTGTTTTGTAAGATGGTAATATTCTTAACTTTGTGGCCGGTTTACCAGGTCTTTTTATATCAGTCGTTATTATTTTTTTCATTTTTATTTCTTGATCGCAGTAGTTCGTGTCAAGTGTATTGATAGTTTTAAGTTCTCGTGAATCGGAAGTTGAAACATATTTTAGGAAGTCCAGATGGCAGAATGGTTGGTACAACCATGTCATGGGCTCAAGTCGATAATGACATGTGAAGTGTCCTAGGTATTTCCTAGAAAAATTATTCTCGAACCCAAATAACATTACTAGTTAAAAGCGTCCATTCAACTAATTCCTATTTTGGGAGGGGGCGGGGGGTTAAAATGTAAAGTCTTACTAGGAAAAATGCTTGGGTTTTCGTGGTAGCTAAGTCTTAGTACTATTTGCCCTGTAAGCTCGCTGAGAGACGAGGGAAAGGGAGGGGCGGGGGCTAAGTTTGAAGCACTACAAATAAAATCACCAAAATGAGAGAGTAGGTGGAGCCCCAAACCGTTTATTTCTACGAGGACCACTGTACCCCTGTGAATGAAGTGCATTTTAATATGCATATGATTTCTCTTGTAATAGATATAAACTATTAGTTTACAAAAAGAAAATTACCTATTTCATTCAGCTGAAAAGGTGCTGAATCAGAAGAAGAGCTGGGATGAACTGATCTTAGTTTTTCATCTACAGAAGATGTGGCCTCTGAAGGTTTTTTGAAGTTTCCAAGGAATTTGTCTGGAGTTTCTGCCCGAGGAATATTTTGGCAATAGTCTTCCAGGATTGAAAGATCATTGTAAGCATGGTCTTCCTGACTTGGAGGACTTTGGTCAGATACGACTTCCTGTTCCGTAAGAATTTGGTGAGACGAGAGGTCCAGGTCTGAATGAATTTTGGGGGAGGAGAGGTCCAGGTCTGAATGAATTTGGTGAGAGGAAAGGTCCAGGTCTAAATGAATTTGGTGAGAAGAGACGTCCTGTTTTGAATGAATTTGGTGAGAGGAGAGATCCAGGTCTGAATGAATTTGGTGAGAGGAGAGGTCCAGGTCTGAATGAATTTGGTGAGAGGAGAGGTCCAGGTCTGAATGAATTTGGTGAGAGGAGAGATCCAGGTCTGAATGAATTTGGTGAGAGGAGAGGTCCAGGTCTGAATGAATTTGGTGAGAGGAGAGATCCAGGTCTGAATGAATTTGGTGAGAGGAGAGGTCCAGGTCTGAATGAATTTGGTGAGAGGAGAGATCCAGGTCTGAATGAATTTGGTGAGAGGAGAGGTCCAGGTCTGAATGAACTTGGTGACAGGAGACGTCCTGTTTTGAATGAATTTGGTGAGAGGACACGTCCAGGTCTGAATGAATTTGGTGAGTGGCCCTGCTCTGAAAGAATTGGGCGAGAGGAAAGGTCATGTTCAGCCAGAATTTGGTCAGAGGAGAGGTCACTTTCTGCAAGAACTAGGTTAGTAAACAGGTCCTGTTTTGTAAGAATTTGGTGAGACGAGAGGATTTGTTCAGGAAGAATTTCAGGAGGTGAGAGATCTTGTTCTGCAACGTTTTCTTGAAGAAACTGTGAATGCACTTCAAGATGATCAGGCGGTTTTTCTTCAGGTGTTGGCAACACATTATAGAATGGAAGTGAGTATCCATAATGACGCCAGATGAGTTTACTGTGAGAGAGTAGATTTCCCTGCAACCAAAAGACATAACATTTTATTACTAATATTATAGACGTAGTTCTAGAGTACCAGAAGCATGCTAGCTGTCACTGCTGTCGCATTTTTAGCAGGAAGTGCACAGTGAAGTAACGATATATACACATCAATGTGTGACCGAAGTTCCCTACTGCTTCTTTATATCTAAACATTAAATTGTTGTTTTCTGGCATTGAACATTAAACACTGATGCAACAGAACATTTGGAAATGGTTAAGATCGTTTGGTATTAATGAGGGTCAATAACCTTGAGTGATAGTGGTCATACGTCAGACTTGGTGGTTGTTATTTTGGCGCCTTTCAATAGCAAGAACTTGGTGGTTTCTTTTATTTTGAATTTTTTTGTACAATTTACAATTTTGTACAAATTAATCCGTTTGCTTCATCAGGTTTTAACTGCTTGCCTAGGTCAGTAGTTACTTACGCCAGAAATTTAGTTTTGACGTTACATCGCTAATGGCGTATAATATATCACAGGATCCTAGAAAAATTGTCCTTTCCTACATACAGCTGCTAAAAACTGTTTTATACCCCTAACTTTCCTAAACTCTAATAAAAATGTTTTAACTGATACACCGAGCACTTTTACGTTCAAGTATGTACATGAAACCACTAACAAGAGTCAGTCAGGATACACTCGATTTGTCAGTTGCAACACAGGACAACATGAGGACAGAATAACAACACTGGTAACAATTTCAGCCGTTCATAAAATATTAAAGTCAAATTAAATACTATGACGTAATACCTCGTATGTAGAAAGGGAAACACGCCTGAAGTAGTATTGTGTTCTTGTTCACTTCGTCAATAATCTTTCGTCATACTGTGTTTGGTAATTTCAAAACAAGATGGTACACATTTTCCCTTAAGAAGTCACAGACAAAGCCATGAAGTAGATAGTGAATACAAATAACATTCTCCTACTTTTGCTTTCGATTCCTTGTTTTGTTTTGTTTTGTTTTATTGCAATTAACACATCCAGCTTCATCTTCATCGAATGTGGCATGTAAAAATGTTATCGGACAAAAGATAACCCACCAGTTAAAAAGCACCTTAAACCCAACACCTTTTTCAAACTTTTAACCGAATAGCTAAATTAACGCCAAAAAAACATGATTAGGAGAAATACTAAATTAACTGAAAATTTGTTCACATCGCTAAACCTTTTACATTTTTTAAAATTCATATAAGGGATCAATCGGGAGAAAGTTATTACTTCATTAATCCACACAAGATACGTATGTTTAAACAGTTGTAGATGTTAATTCTAAATACCAAAGTTTCACTAATTGATTACAATTTTAACATACTTTGTTAGCCGGGTATTACCCATAAGACTACCCACGCCAGTAGTGAGATTCGATCTGGGGTTCTGCTGGTGTAGGGGCGACAATGTGAACCACTTGATGTGCGTTGCGTTTGGGATCAAGCCCCCCCAAAAGTTAGCGGTGTGCTGGGAGTAAATTTTTTTGGGTATCCACTTTATTCTAAAAACGCCTGACAATAAACAAAAACCAAAATAAGGCTACGCCTGCTTGGTTACTGTTAAAAATAACGCTTCCACGCTCGCTGCGGCTCAACATATAACATCAGAAGTGGCAACCAAAAACTTGTCTGGCCAGAGACTATTTCCATTTACTAATGTTCTGGTCGAAATCAGGTTTTCTTGTTGCGCTCCCATCTCGCAGTATGGCGGCAGAGTCACTATGGCTGTCAGTAGCATTTTAACACGTTTTAATAATTCTTTTTAAAAATAAATACGCGTTTGCGCACGTTTTCGTTATAATTTCCCGAACGACGAAAGGATCGATAGGTAGGTTAATTACATCCATAGCTCTAAAAGTAGTTCTTCCAAATAATTACCAAAAGTTGTTTTGGACACAACCGAATAAAATGTTTTACCAGTTTTTCCATCAGTTGATAGGGAGAAAATTTGGATTTACAAATCCCCCCCGCCCCCCCTCCCCCCGGCCTTCTATTTTCAATATGTGGTTACAGGTCTGCATTTATTATGCTTTTGGAGTTAGGAACATTACTTTGTTCTCCTGTGTTTCAGGAACAATTCCTATGAGGCACAGATCTAGTCCTGAAACGTCCTGGGAATCCAAACACAGCGAGCAAAGTAAAGTACATCCGAGTCGTCAAGGACTTGGAGTATGAATTACCAAGAGAATCGAATTCAAGATTTAAAAATGCCTCCCTATATAGGCGGACAAACAGCCACAAGGACATCAAGAAAAATAGCAAATTTTTAATTTTCATCATGCATTTGATGCCTTGGTCACCAAAAAAATACTAAAATAAACAAGTAAAAAGCCCAACTAAGTGAGGCTGGCTGTGACGACCGACCGTCACAGCCAGTCTCACTACGTGGGTTTTTTTACTTGTTTATTTTAGTGTTTTTTTGGTGATCAAGGCATCAAATGCATGCTGAAAATAAAAAATTTGCTATTTTTCTTGATGTCCTTGTGGCTGTTTGTCCGCCTATAGGGAGGCATTTTTTAATCTTGTTTACCCTTTGGCCGCAAATTAACTGATATTTTATAGGATCGAATTCATCTCCTTATTATTAACATAGTATACTGTAGAACCAAAAAAAAAAATGCGTATGCGTATAGCTGAATACGTATAGCTGAATGACAATGGGTCTCGGTTCGTACGCTCAAGGAAAATAATGTACTTCCGGAATAAAGTCCAAAAAACTCTGAAACATGTCAACACGCGGAGGAATTTTAACATTAACTGGGGTCGATTTCAGCGATGATTTTAAATTTAAATAACATGAATTTCGCCAGAATTCTTAAAATTCTTATCCCTGCACACGTGAAAGAAAATTTAAGGATTGTGTTGCTTAAGCATATTCAATAATCTATAGCACATCTGCTTAGTACTCACCATAGCTGACTCAGCTTACGCCCACGACGAATTGACTATAGCCTAATGAATTGTACGTAGCCTTGACTATATTCTGCACAATGCATGATGAGTCATTATCTGTTGAATTCGAGAGGTTTTTATCGCATGCGAAATTGATAATGGTTAGACGAAACCAAAACTATTTATTGCCATTAGCAACAGCAGGTGGTAATTGGGCTCGTCGGGTTTAAAGGTTTGATTGGTTTGACGCATTTCAAATGAATCTTGTTATTGCATCCATTATCAATAAAAGTAATTTCATTACTGATACAAAAAAAAAGAAAAACTATTTTAACTTTTCGATATTTCAACTGAGTTTTGTATGTGTTTTTTTTTTTAACAAAAAAGGGAAATTAGAAACCTATTCAAAACTTTTGTGATTACTCGGAACGGAACGTGAATAAAGCAATGTAATTTCATAAATTTCGTAATACAAATTTATGAAATTACGCGTGAAACTATGAAATTAAATGTCATTATTTTCTCATTGCATGTAACTTCTCTTCATTTATCAGAGCAATGTAAACAATTTAAGCTCGTCGCCCTGTTAAGAATACGTTTAATATTTTTTAAATAAAAAATGAAACCTTTCTACTGCTTTTAATAGGACCTCCTGCTGCCTCAATATCTAAAATATCATTGTCACGAGGTTATTGCAAGTAACGTCTAGTGTAGAAGGTACTAAATACTGACAGATGAAAATTTTGACGTTTGAGGAATTTCATTCAGCATTATAGACCTACCAAAGATGTTTTTTCTTTCAGTTTAGCCAATGACAGCAAACTTTTTGAACTTAATTACTAATCAGTTCAATGGCCAGTGAGAAACTGATGAACTGAAGATACGATTTTATTAGTGTAAAAGTAACATAAAATAAAAAGCCCTTAGTAACAACCCCTTCACGACTCACTCAAAAATGGAAGATAAAAGTGAGTTTTTTATGGTCTCCTGGAAACCAGAACATACCTAAAACAAGGCCGAGTGTGTAGCCTTGGTCTCAAAACCAAGATATCACGATATCGAATCGCATACCTGACAAATGGACATTTAAGACTTACAAACGACATTACAGCATTCTTACTGCTTTTCACGTAGCTAAGAATAAAAAAACAAACTTTTTTCATTGCATCTCAGCCTATACGAGAGGGAATCCCAGAAGAAAGTTAAAGGTATTAAAGCTTTAAACATAATAGCCGTTACGAAAGTAGCATACAGTATCGAGTACCCTTGGATGCCATGGACAAGACTGTTTTAGTGTACTTACGTCAATAACGAAATTCGATCTCGCGTCTTTTTATAAGAGAGATCATGCCTGGAAACAGGGGGGGAGGGGGGGGGCGGGGGGAAGCTACAAGATTTTCTCGAGTATATTCAGTGATCCTCACAAATATCTCATTTTGGCTTTTGCTACTTGCTACTTAGTTAGCTCTTAATAATAAACTAAGAGTTAATACTAGAGGTCAAAAATAAACTGAAAAATATTTCTGTATAACTTCCATATTCAACAGTGTTATGGTGCTAATAAACCCTCACTGAACATAAAATTTAATGCTTGGTTCAGCCTAGGCTGAACCATAAACACGCACTTGTGTACTAGGGGTATATAACTGGTATAATGAGTACATTCTAGCAGACTACTCATTAGTTAAATCACCACGCTTATAAGAGCATATTGTGTAGGACGCGGTTTCATGGCTTAGGCAGGGAAAGCGTACAATTTGCTGAGTTGGTCAACCAAATTTCTTGACCCATGACCCAAGTTACCCATAACCTATTCACCGAACTTAATCCACTGCCCCAACTTCACCTATATAGTGACCTAATCTTTTCACGTCGTCTGTTGTTTATTTATCTAAATCCCAAACTACTCAGTGGTCAAACAATCTTTGCTCGAGGGAGTCGAACTGTCAATTGGGAATTATCAGGAGTGAATAAATATATAAATATATGGGAGTGTCCATATTGTAACTATGGCTTTATACTTCATCTCTCATCACAAGGTCACCTGGGAGAAAAGCTGTCGGTTTTGTTTTCTCAGATGCTGACCAGTTGATTCAACATCGCTATACTTATTTTACCAGAGCAGCACTAAAAGGCATCAGGTTTCCGCACGCGCGTGAACTGGCGTCGAGTCGGTAGGCGAAACACACGATTTCTGCCTCAGTTGGCCTTGGCTTGCAGCAGCCATCTGCTTCGCCGCTTCACGGTCGTAGAACGCTGTTGCAAGCGGAGGTGCCGCATGCCTGGATTAAGCGTTGCTGGGGTGTGATTTTTCCGCATCTATCTACTAGGTTAAAAATACAGCGTATTTTTAACGTGTGTTATCCAAAAAAATAGTTACGATCAGTCGTTCCAAAGTTGATCGCATGGGGTCGCCCCCATGAACGAGAGGTGGAACCTGCGGTAGTATTATTATGGTCACTCCGTTTCATGTCGCTCCTAGAATTATATATACTTAAATACGTCGTTTGCATCTTTGTTGGCGTTACATATGTCGACGTAATATGAAACACAAAAGGCAAAACCCGCTTTAGTTAAGGGTCGTATATAATAAGGGAGAATCAACTTTAAAAACGGAACTATTTTGCTTTTTTTTCTATATTTTTCGAGGAGGAAGAAGGGCATGAAGAAGATGGTTTTTTTTAGTTACAAAATGATTGTTGTAACTTTACTTAAGGGGTTCAGTGTTATAATTCGGTGAATTAAAATATTTACCGCTCATTTTCACAAACAAGACAGTGTCTACTTCTTGCAAATGTTCAATGGCTGACTGCCAACTTCCTCAGGCATCACGACAAAAGTTTTCTTGTGTTCACTACATCATTACATCGTCGTCGTCTGCTTTCGAATCCATAACTGCCGCTCGTCGTCGTGGCCTCCCGTATTTTGTGGGTAGCGCTTTCACCAACCCGTCAAGATTGTTTGTGAAAATGAGCGGTAAATATTTTAATTCTCCGAATTATAACACTGAATTTAAGGAAAACTTTCACAGTAACAAAACGAACAGTTTATTCACTTAAGGGGTTTGTATATTTTTCTGTTACAGGTACTTTATCAAGGTTTTAAAGCCAATGACTCATTGTGACCCTTCCCATCTCTTGTGTATATTACACATTAATTGGGGAAAGGATGAAGGGCCTTTGACAGTAGTCTGCTATACTTAACACTTTACAAGTTAGTTATGATTTGTTGTTTACCAGTTAAAACGTGTGCATATCGTGTTCACGCAGTCTGGGTGTTTAATTCCAAAGTGTTCAGGACAGTGTCCATACATACTTAAACTTAACCACTCAAAACCCAAAACTGGTATAAGAGAAGCTGCCAATGAAGCTGTCGGCCTTCGAAAGTAGTGATATCATTCAACCAGGGAAAGGCAGTCAAGGACAATGTCCGCATTACCCTTAAACATAATACACGAATTGACTCGTTTACATTTCATACTAGTAGTGACTATCTTACATGAGACCAATTTTGTTGTAATCAAAATTTCAAATAATAGTAAAATGCTGTCAAAAGCACTAACAGCTATTTTTCAGTTGAAAGCTATACTAAACGCATAGTACTCCATGGGTTAACAGTATATCAAATCCTATTTACGACGATAATGATACCGACGTAAAACTTTATCTTGTTAAAACAATTGTCATGAACCTCGCTTCAAGATAAACCAATTTACGTAGAAAGTCATAAGGTTATCCCATCGTGGTATGTGGTTACACAACCCTTTTGGTTGATGACTGTGATTTATATTTGGGTACATTGATAGTCGATGATGTGCCAGTCAATAAAGCATCATGGACTTGAAACTTTGGACATCCTGCGTTGTTGTTTATCTACACTACGTCACTTGTACCGTCATTTTAGTTTAGTGGTGAGTAAATAGATACAAACCTAATTTCGTTATCTTTCAATGGACTGAAATACCAGACTGCCAGAGCGGGAATTACCCCTCGACCTTTGAAACCAGAGGCTGAAGCTCTACTATTTCACCATACTGACACGACCTTTTTGAAAAATTGAAACTGGCATATGCAGCATTTAACACGCACACGCGTAGCCTATACATAAAAAAACACTTTCGAATCGCAATTGGAGGGTTGCTTGTTGTTAGCCCATTTAGCTTTCCGTCCTGTTTATCCCTGGTTTCAGGTTTTATTGTGTGTTTCTTTCTGTTCATTTGAAGTGAGGCGTGGCAGCAAGCGCCCCTCCTGTGCCAATATTGGAAAGTGTTTGTTTATCAAGGACCGCGGTAGCGGTCCTTATGTAAGCCTCAGCATGAACTTCCGTGTTAAACGTCAAACTTTGAACTCCTCTAGTTTCGCCCAAAATTGACATAGACCAACGAAATTCGGTATTTGGGGTCGTGTCATAACTATTTCACCGCATTACAAATTTTAATGACAACAATTGAACCGTTCGGCGTCCACAGCATGGTCATTTCTTGTTGTTGTTGTTCTTCTTGTTGTTCTTGTTGTTGTTGTTGTTGTTGGGACTCTTTGCTCTAACCTGGAGATCGAACCACTGAACCGATTTTCAAGTTCTATAGCTTAAAACGTAGGTATGGACAAGGCCTAGGGCCTTTCGCAGGCTATTTTAATGCAACTACAAAATTCTTGACACGGAAAGCCAAATGGCTAGAACTTTTGCTCTCACCTAGAGACCGAACCAATGAACCGATTTTCAATTTGTATAGCTTAAAATGTAGGTGTTAACACCGACCAGGGCCTTTTGAACCCGATTTTGATGTGACTGCTGTATTCTAGTCGGCAGAGCAATTATTATTGCAGAGCACTGGGCAAAAATCATTAATGTACTCTTTGCCCTCACTTGGAGGTCGAACCACTGAACCGATTTTAGAGTTCTATAGCTTAAAACGTAGGTATAGACAAGGCCTAGGGTCTTTCGCATGCTATTTTAATGTAACTACAATATTCTTGACACGGAAAGCCAAATGGGCTAGAAAATTTCCTCATACCTAGAGATCGAACCAATGAACCGATTTTCTATTTGTATAGCTTAAAATATAGGTATTAACACCGACCAGGGCCTTTTGAACACGATTTTCATGCGACTGCAGTATTCTGGTCAGTAGAACAATTATTATTGTAGAGCACTGGGCAGAAATAATTAAGTGGAGTAACACATTTTTACAGAAATTTTGCAGAAAACATAAATTTGGTGCAGAAGTCTTTCTTAACAGTAAAAATCGAACCAGCCATGGACCCCTATGAAATACCCCAAAGTGCCTTCAGTG
>JAHWFP010108932.1:0-10060 GCA_023313725.1 Lithobius niger | reverse complement strand
TTCTATATATCATTCATGGGCCCCACGTGGCATTGCTTTTCATTAAATTACTAAAGGCCCCAATTGACAACTGTAAGACTCTACTTATAATTCACGGGCCGCATGTGACATTGCTTTTCAAAAGGATCCTAAGTGGTGGTTTTTAGGTTCTGTTTACTAGTTAGGGGACCCAAGTGACAAAGCTTTTCATTAAAATTCAAAGGGGTCCCTAGTGACTTCTACAAAGTTATGTGTATAATTCAGGGGCCACATATGGCAACGCTATCGCATTAAATACTGAAGGGCTCCAAATAGCTGCTGAAAGATTGTAATTGTAATGCATGGATCTCACGTGTCGTTGCGTTATAATAAAATACTAAAGGGCCCAAGTAGCTGTATATGGCTGTGTTTAATATTTAAAGGCCCCAATTGACATACCTTTTCATAAAAACACTAAAAGGTCCCAAGGGGCAACTGTAAGGTTTCTTACATAATTCAGGAGCCCTGCATGACAACGCTATGAAATAAAATACTAAATATCTCCAATTTTCTACTGTAAGGTTCTATTTTAATTCAAGGGTCTCATGTGTCGTTGCATTACAATAAAATACTAAAGAGGCCCCAAATGCCTGCTATAAGGTTCTGTTTATTATCCAGGGGCCCACGTGGCATTGCTTTTCACTAAAATACTAAGGGGTCCCTGTTGGCTTCTATAAGGTTCTGTGGCTCGAGGGGCTCCACGTGGCAATGCTATCAAATAAAATACCAAAGATCCCCAATTTTCTCCTGTAAGGGTCTATTTTAATTCAGGGGTCTCACGTGTCGTTGCATTAAAATAAAGTACTAAAGGGCCCACATTTTTGTTATTAGCCTCTTTTCATTATTCAGGGGCCCCACAGGGCATACCTTTTCCGTAAAATACTAAGGCGCCCCTAGTGGCTTCTATATAACGTTATGTGTATAAAGTCAAGTGCCCCAGGTCACATTGTTTATCATTAAAATATTAAAAAAATCCCAAGTAGAAACTCTATGGCTCTTCTCATAATTCGGGGTCCGCATGTTGCAATGCTAACAAATAAAATACTAAAGTGCCCCAATTGGCTACTATAAGGTTCTACTTATGGTTCAAGGAACCCACGTGACATTGCTTTACATCAAAATGACAAAAAAGGGCCACAAGCTAATGTAAAGCACTGTTTATTATTCAGGGGCCCCACGTGGCATTGAGGTAATTACCGTTTATTTCAATTCGGTATCATAAATTGGATTGAATTAATGCTTCATAAATTATTGTACAAATTACAATTTATAAATTAATTAACAAACGCTTCCTTAAGATGGAATAATTTTGGTATTATTTGGCAGGTAATTAATCCAAACAGGATGGCAGACTACATAATTATAAACAACAGAGGGGGTACATTCCCTGCTTTAATTGTAACCAAGATGGACATTATTGTAACTGCTGCCCAAACTCGAGTTAAAAAAATCGGGCACGGAGTCCCCTTGAAGCAAGAAGGCGACAAGAGGCCTTAAAAATAACCGATGGAGATTGGCGTTGGAAGCCAGGGATTGCATGGAGCAGGATAAAGTGCCTGGACATGTCTAACATGCAAGATAACAATGACAGCACAGTGGATAGCTATAGCGGCAAACCTTTACCACTAATTAATAAACAAAAACGGAACGTTAAATGTTTAGAGTAAGGATCTAAAAGTCATAACCTAGAAGGAACACGGACAAGCTTTGACAGTCAGGGTCTAGGTGTAAAATTTTGTCAGTAAAAGGCTGAAAAGCATTAGACCCTTACTACCCGATGGTTAGCTTAGTTCTAGTCTCTTCGGAATGAACGTGTGTGTGAACGGTTGTTGCATGTTTTCTTTGTTCTTAGAATATTGTTTTGGAACTTTAATAACACAATTTTCTTGTGCTTTAGAATTTTTTATTATATGTCGTAGATTTATGGTAGAGGATTACCATAATGCTCTCTGCTACGAATATGCTGGCATGTTACTAAATTGAAAAATAATTTCAACGTAAAGCAAAGCAGGAAACGTATGACCATACTACCACTTGATCATCACATGGGTCATTGTAGGAAGATTTCCAGTTTTTCGTCAAAATGTATTTATTGCTGACCACTGGGTAGTAAGGGTCTAATGCTTTCCAGCCTTTTACTGACAAAATTTTACACCTAGACCCTGACTGTCAAAGCTTGTCCGTGTTCCTTCTAGGTTATGACTTTTAGATCCTTACTCTAAACATTTAACGTTCCGTTTTTGTTTATTAATTCGTGTTACTTTTAGAATTGCAGCTAAACTGTAAAACAGTGCAGTTGACGGTCAAAGCTGATAGTTTAACACAAGAGACCCTAGGCTAACTCTTACTAATCTGGCTATCGCCAATGGTAACAATAGAAATAAATCCTTTAATCTTCAGTCAATGTCTTGCAGCTGGCGTTTGCTAATTGGTATTGTTGAATAATAACAATGTTTAAAACAATGTAAAACAATCAATCTGGTGGTTTAGAGCTCCGTAACCCCTGAACCACTTGACCAATTAGAAAAGGTCTTATAAAAAGGGCACATCTACAGAGCAATACCTGTAAAATGAGCTAAGAACCAGCTTTATAGGACAAATGGTTTGACCTGTAGAGAGGACAGACGAAAGTATCCCCAGAACAACAACAACAACAAGCAGAACAAGAAGTTGTCTATTTGGCCCCGCTCTGGATCTCGGCTTTGGCTGGACCGAATTTCACAATTTTTGGACTGTAGCTAGGCCTTTACTAGTCAAGGCTAGATTCCAAATTTGGTTTAACTATGTTTACTTTTGACGGAGTTATAAGCTCTCAAAGTTGAGAGTTTAACACAGAGGTCCTAGGTCGACCCTTACTAACACTGGCTATCGCCAGTGTTAATAAGTGTTAGGATTAATGAGGAGAAATTATTGGAAGTTACTGAAATATTAATGAAGCATTGGTTTTATTTCTAATATTTATATATGCTATTAACTTGAAAATCGATGCAAGCAATACATTCTAGACATGAACCGGTATTGGAAAATTTGTTCAAACCTTTGCCTGAAACCATAAATATTTAACCAACTGAAACCGTGCATGATTGGAAACTTACTCCAACTTGGAGACACTTATGCTCTAATTCAGACAAAGGTTGTTTCATACATAAATATACAGGGTGACCCAAAAGTCAGGGATCACCCACGTGATATACCTGGGTTATATACCGGGTATTCATGCTGATACACCGGGATTTTTATCTTTGTCCATCGTAACAACAATGATACAAATCCCCGGCATATCTGCATGAACACCAGGTATATCACTTGTGTATATCACCTGGGTGACCCCTGACTTCCGGGACACCCTGTATATATGACCTAACTACATAATACCAATGGTCTGTTCGATGTCTGTCTAGTTGATGGTTTAAAAACTGAAATAAGTCCAGCTGGAAGACGGCAGTGTTGCATCAGTGCTAAAACCTAAAGCCTTCTGATTCTGCCTCTCTTTCAGCACTGAAATTATTCCTGTTTGATATCGGGGGTTTGTTTCTTTCAAAAACATCGGGATAAATTCAGCCTTACATTTTTTTAGCCACCGAGTCTTGCATCGCTCAACACATGGAACACGGTTACAACAAAATACGATAGAAATATACGTACACAGTACAATAGAGTAATACGATCAATAAAAGACAGCCAGACCCACCGTGAAGAAAAACATCAACTTATATTTCGGCGTCACTTTGCGGTGAAATCTTCAGAGTTAAAAAACTACACTTCTTTCACTTAGTTACGTAGTACGTCACTGCAATGCATTTCCGTCATATTTCTTATCTAAAATAACAGTAAGTTTTTAGTGTTTTAAAAAAAATGAAGTTTCGTACAAATGTGTGGAGGGCATTTCAGATAGGAAATATGACGGAAATGCATTGCAGTGATGTGCGTAACTATAGTGAAAGAAGTGTACGTTTTACTCTGAAGATGGCATTGCAAACTGATGTCGAAATATAAGTTGCTGTCTTTTCTTCACCGTGCGTCTGCACGGGTCCTGCTAGTTGTTTTATAAGAAGTGGGGAAAAAAATAAAAAAAATACATAAAACTGTTGGTAATATTGTTGGTGATGACAATTATGGTATATGCACGTATACGTTAATATACATTGTGCGTTAATTATCATTGTTGTGGACCACCTTCTTAAATTGTACAAATTGAGTGATTCCAGTGATATTACGGAGGTGAAATACAAGTAAACCATATTAGGGTATGCCTGGTCCTCTAATCAGGGGTTTCCAAACTACGGCCCGGGGGCCGGATGCGGCCCACGAAGTACTTTTGTCCGGTAGGTGCGTTATATTCACTAAAGGCGATTTTCCAGCTGTTTATGCTTTGAGTGTAAATTTTCCGTTCCCCTGAGTGAAGCGATGGTTACTTTTTCGAAATTAGGATTATGTCAACTTCGTTCAGGAATGGCTGATGAACATTTGCATGTGCTACTTCGTATTGTAGCTTCCACTTTTAAATCTCAACGTCGATAAATTGCCAAGAGAGAAACTAGCGCACAACAATGGCTGCTGGGGGATGGGGGTTTAGTGAGGAGCAACTCTCACTTGGGGATGGGGGTGGAAAATACTGGTATCTTAATTTAGAAAAACACAACATAACCAGTGTTTGGTGGTATAGGGGCAAGGTCACCATCCCTTGGGGAGGGTGGTGGATGGGCACCCCTGGAACCTAATAGGACCAGGGGAGGAAAAGCCCAGCCCGCGAATGATAAGCATGGCACTCAGTTTGAAAAGTTTGAGGACCTCTGCTCTAAGCAATAAAGATGTTGTTATGCTGCACAAGTTCCTCACGATCCATCTAACTTGATTTCCACACATACTAACTAAATAGTTAAAGGAAACCATTAGGTATATGCAAAGGACTCAAGTTCGTAACGTTTCATCTCCCAGTTCGGAACTGTTTTCAAGCAAAAGATTAAACTAAAACTAAAACCTGATCCACTACAAAGAATGCGCCATGCAATTCAAACGAAGGCATTGGTACTAAACCAACTACAGGACTTTACAATTGTAAAGAATGCCAAAGGAAAATTAAGAACACGAAAATTATCACAATTGAGGAACAGAAAGTGCTGACTGTCAGTCAACTGCATGGCGTATTGTTCATTGTGGATTATTATGTTTTATAGTATCCGCGGCCTATCTTGAGTTCGCCCCAGAACGAACACAGATAATCGATTGTACGTTTTTGGTAGCAGAGTGCCTTGTTGATATCCAAGATGGTTACAAAAACAATGGCGGCCATCGATTAAAGTCGCCCATTCCAGGAAGACGCAGCCGCTCACAAGACACCTGCAGGACTCAACGTACGCCGACCACATAATATTTTAAATTTAAATTCTCACTTAAAAAAGACACCGAACTGGGAGGAAAAACGTTCTGATCTAGGCACTTAACGGCTACCATTTACTCATTTCAGTCTTCTGTCCAGCCGGCCCGGCTGAAAAAACTATTGCAACGACTTTGTCCGTCCGTCTGTCCGTCGCTTTTTTCAAATTCAGAACAGTACCAGATTGAGACAAACGGTTTTCACCATTAGATCCAGTAACCAAAATTTAGTTTAAAACACGACAAATTAAAACATCACTGTTTTCTTACAGCTAATAGGCTTTGTTGACGTAACTCAATGAAATAATAACATTCCATCGTCGCCTTTAAACCCTAAGGATAAGAAGCTACCGTAAATTGTTCGTTAGTGACACAGTATATTAGCTTTATTTAAAACAGTATAGTCAACGCCATGTTGCATCGATGAGTAGGCTTACTCCTCGAATCAAATTACCCGTTCGCTGCTATTTACGAAATTTAAAACGGCAGATAAAAAAATCAGGCCTGAAATTACGTGGCCACGGCATCATCAAGTTGCTGCGATTTGCTGCTGGCTTCATCAACAACTCTGTCAGTACCTTCCTAACGCCCTGAACAGAGCGAACAGAACGCACCACTGTTACAGACAGTTTGGCTCCAAACTTGACGTTGCGCGTGCGCAGTGATGTTGCGTCAGCCGTTCAGTACCTTCCTAAACTACAACACAGCTCAACAAGCTCAGCAGAGTATTCGATACGTCATAACTTCACCGCAACCAGGTCTGGCTAATGGATTTGACCAGGATTGGCTAATAGATGTGACCAGGCGAGAGCAATGCCAAATTGCGAACCATCTCAGGGAGGTGGTTTGCTGGTGTTGCAAATCTTGTTTACTTGCATGTTTGCTGGGGCCAATGGCCAATCTTAGTTTTGTGTGTAATATTACACAGGTGGCCATTTTCTATGTCTTGTAATTTAGTTTCCAGTTCCTGCTTCTAGAACCTTCTAAAAGTTTCTATTACCCATAATACCCTGGCCATTTCACGGTTGTCAGGGGTTACCAAAACGTATTTAAGCAAGGGGGCCAGCATGGAAAATCAGAAAGCCTTCGGGCCAGCCAACTGGCTAGTCCTCCCTCAACCCCTGCTAAGTCTCCTAGTTAGGGGGGTTTTTGGCTTTCAGGTCTCTAGTAGGCCCAATTGTGGTTAGGCTTTTCCCCCCAACCTAACCAAGCCTCTTTACCCTAACTTAACCCCAAAGTTCCCCAGCTTCCCTTAGAAGAATTTGTTCAGTCTATTTCGTTAGCTCTCCCACAGTTTGCTATTTTTCGTCAGCTGGGGTGGAGGTTTGAGCATGCGCGAGCTAACACAGTTTTGCCGTAAACGGATTCATCGCTGACGATGTTGACGTCAATCAATCCGCATCAACACGGATATTAGCAGGGAATGAGCTAAACTGTCACCAACAGTGGTGCGTTTGGTTCGCTCTGTTTGGTCGTTTAGGAAGGTACTGTTTATTATTAACCCTCCTCCAGGATATTATGACGTATCTCCCTACCACTGATCTATAAACGTGGCGTGTTCGGCAACAGTGTGCCGATTTGTATTTCGTGTTGTATAAATAAATAAGCCTACTGTCCAACCCAATTTTCCGTTGGGTGCCATTTACGAAATTAAAACAGCAGGTAAAAAGTAGGCCGGAAAATTAATTGCACATAAAATCTAAAATAGGTCTGAAAGCTAATAACTAGGTGTTCAGCGAGGGCATACGTCAGTGCATTTAAGTCGTCAGCCACACCTCAACTACAACGATCTTCAAGTATGAGGGCAATATAGGACTCGCGCTCACCAGCAATGTTGCCACTTGTCCAAAAGCTCAAACAGCTTAGAACAGGCGAGGTACCACTGCCCACCATGACTTTTGCCACCGATTCAACAGCTCGACCTGCTTAGAAAAGCGATCTTTAAGCCTCAAGGCAAAAAATACCCGCAGAATCAGCCTGCTATTCTCCGGACGACTCGCCACATGAAACTCGTTAGCCGAAGAAATCAACACTCTGCCACACAGTGGTGAAGGGCAATCTCCTCTAGGCAAGTCCAGGTAAATCCCGTGTCAGACGGGCAGATTTTCACTCCAAACACGACAAATATCGGGTCGGGAGGGTAAGTTGGCTTGTGTGGCAGGAGACAGACAATATAAGTTGGGAGTAATTAAAGGGTCGCCCCGACTCGATGGCCAGGATAGGCTGCCAGCCCTCGTGGTACCGACTTGACTGATACAGACGAATGGTGACCGCATACCATGCACACCAGAAAAAGGAGTGAAGCTAGACTTCAAGAGAGCAGGCCATATGGAGTGTTTGTTTAACCTGAGGGCAGTCGGGAGTTTAGAAATCTGCTCGTGTGACACCCAACTTCTGCCCACTTCTGCCCTTAGGACAGTCATGTCTGAAGGAAAAAATCTGCCCGTCTAACATGGGCTTAAAATTTGGCATGTAGTTTAAGTGACAAAAAAATGTACCAGGAAGCACATAAATTACGTAATAAATATGCAGGGTGATTCATAAAGTATTGAAAAATAGGCTTATAAGACGTATAGGCCTCTGAAATGCAGGCCTATAAAATGTAGGCCTATAATCGACCTAATAAAATTATGTTCAAACGATTACTCCAAGTTTTGTACAGAGCACGTTAGGTTATTGTACCAGTGGAAAGCCCGTCATAAATGAATGGGGTAGTCGTTCCTGGCCCCCCCCGCCCCCCCCCCCCCCCGGAAATAAAATGTTCTCAACAAGTATAGCACGGCCCTACTGTACCCAAACACTACAAGCCTAGTGATATCATCTAATATCCTGCCTCATTAACTTTGTGCAACATTTTGTTGTGAAACCAGGATTTGAACCCAGTAAACAAAAAGGTTCGAAATTCGTTGATATCTCCAACCGTATTCATGTATTACAACAGTGCATTTAGACTGCCAAACCGAAAACCTTGCAAATCTCTAAACAGTTTAGTCAAATTTAATGAATTTCCTGAACTCAGGGATTTGAACCCCTAACTGAAACGTTATGAAATGCGATGATATTTTCAACCGTATTCATGTATCGCAGTGCATTTGGATTGCCAAACCGGAAACCGTGCAAACCACTAAGCAATTTAGTCATATCTAATGAATATCCTAAATTCAGGATTTGAACACGTAACTAAAAAGGTTTGAAATGCGCTGATATTTTCAACCGTAGTGCATCTGTAGTAGTGGAATGTAGCTTGCTTAATCGAGCCTAATAAACAACGTAACTACCACATTGAACCGAACGCCGACATTGTTCAGATGTCGGAAATAAAACAGACATTTTCTGGTTCGGAATGAAAGTAACCCACATCAGGGGTAGCATAAATATAAGAGGGGGTATACAACTTATTTATTGACCCTGAACCAACTGTCGTTGGCGGTCCTGACATCTGGCGGCGGCAACGTGACAAAAATGTTTCCGACGCCACCAATTCTTCGTGGCCACTTAGTGAAACAGTCGATTCTCGAAATAAATTCAAAACAAATTGCACCAGCCGTTACATTGCCCATAATTTTTACTTTTTTATTGAAATGAAAAAAGTCTTATCTTTTAAATTTTTTAAATCGAATTAGAAATTCTAGTTGTTATGTTAATCTGTTTTGTTTTCTCCTTGTCCCTCCCACGCTCGCTTGTTGCGTCAACGTCAAGATGGCGTCAGACGCTGGTCCGAGGCTTGCACATTTGGTCAAACAGTGTTACGGGGAAACGTTTACTATGCAGCTTTGAGACCATTTAGTTTTGAAACCTCAACCCTGTCGAAAAGCATCATCGTCAGCGTGGTGACGAGCATCACAGCAAAACAGATGTTCAAAAACGAAACGAAGACTCCATCAATGACACGGAACTGCATCAATGACAAACATTCTAAAACACGGTGAGAACTAACTCGTCTCGCCAACGTGCCACGCCCTTGTCTGAAACGTTGGACAGCATTGTAACAGCCGGCTTCAACAAAGGTTCAAGCAATCTACGCAGCCGACTGAGACTCTGACGATCCAGTACTGATGTTCAATTTGGACTTAAATCGACGGAGGTAAGTCAGTGTTTCGTCCAAGGTACGATTTTGGTGAATGATTTGGCCAAAAAAAATTGATAGCTAGGCTACATATTGAAATACGAAAGGCTGGTCAAAAGAGGCAACGGCTATAATTAACAAAGCTATTTTTTTGCCTGTACCAAGTTACTTTTGACGACATTATTCCGGATATTATGTAGGCTGTGTTAACGTTATGTGGTAAATAAATACATATGCCATGTTAACAGTGTACGCACGATTCAGTACAATTCACAACAAGTGGCTCCTTCCACGTCCACCGTGGCTCTCTTCCTTTCACGTCTCGTGGCTGATTGGTCGCGAGCTTTGTGGGCGGAACTTAAACGCGCGACATGTCTACAATCTTTTCCCGTCCAAACAACATTCGTCTCAGCTTATAAAATTGAGTAAGAAACTAG
The DNA here is from genome assembly GCA_023313725.1 of Lithobius niger. Lineage (NCBI taxonomy): Eukaryota > Metazoa > Arthropoda > Chilopoda > Lithobiomorpha > Lithobiidae > Lithobius > Lithobius niger. The sequence continues at coordinate 163 of JAHWFP010108932.1, read as the reverse complement.
ACGTGGATGGTTTGTATTCCTGTCCAAAACAACTATAAACACAGACATGACTAGTATTTTCATGTGTTAATTGAATGAGAAAGAGTCTGGAAGTGATGGTCTGCATTCCTGTACAAGTGACAAACAAATATTATCAAACTAAGGATTATTATCTGAGCAGTTT
>JAHWFP010108910.1:0-25745 GCA_023313725.1 Lithobius niger | reverse complement strand
AAATGAAATTGTGATTTTTAGGTTTTGTCTCATTTTGTGTTCCTCCAAAAAGCAGACAAAAAAAATAAATAAACGTATTATACAGTTGCAAACCCAAATTTCCTCTTTACCTGAATGGGTTCCTGCAGTGTGAAAACAGGCCGAAGAGCAGGCAAGATGAGCTTGCAGAATTCAGCTTTGCTGGCATCTTCAGCAATCAACAAGACATTGGGAAGGACAAATGGAATCATCTCTACTGAAGGGAACTCTTTCAGCAAGCAAGGCAGAATTCGATACAGATTCACCCGCTAAAGGAAGAAAAGTTCAAGGTTTATTAACGGGCATCTGCGAGAGGGATGTCAGTTTCCGATGTAGGGCTGGTACTTTCCGGTTTTTTAGTTATCCGTTTAACCGGTTTTTTTTCCGGTCGGTTACACGAAAACCGTTTTTCCGTTTTCAGCAAAAAATACAGCCAAAAAAATTTCGCCCCTGTGTAATACATTATTAAAAAACAAAGATTAAAAAAAAATATGATTTAGGCCTTGGTAAGACAAGCACAATTATTGACTACATGTTGCATTTTGGGATTTAAACTAGAAGAAAGTTGACGTTGATAAAGTTAAGTACTTCTTTTATCAAGAATTTTGACTTTATGTAGCTTTACAATTTCTACAAGATGGCTTAGGCCTATTTACGACAACGTAAGCCAAAAACAAAACAACAAAATTTAACAACGTTTTCGTTAATGCTCCATTCATTTCAAATTATGACCCAGAAAAATTAGCATGTTTGCGTTTTCGGGTAGCAACGCATTTCGTTTACGTGTTATGATGCCGCTTTCCTGCCGTTCGCGCTTGGTATAGACGAGTCCACTTCTCCATGACGCGGGGAGGGCAGATGCTGGTCAGCTTGTATTTAACTGCCTCGTGTACGCGATGGCGATCAGCAGTTTGTTTCGAAAAAAGTAAGCAGCTTCGATGGGACAACGAGCCCATGCGGATTATTTGTAAATAAGCTGCCCCCTACCCACTCCGTCTTTCTACTTTCACTGATTTTGAGTGTTTGGATTAGTAGGCCTAAATGGTGCCACTTGGCTATTTTTGGCTCGTTCACCGCGAATTTTGAATGGTGCACGCAGCAAGAAACGTTTTTCGGATATGGGTTTTATAAACCGTGTAACCGAACGTGGAACGGTTTCCGGTTAACCGTGTAACCGATCCCAGCCCTATTCCGATGTCACATTTTTCATCAAAATGTTGGGAAAAAAGGTAATCTTAAAAACTATGGATGCCATTAAAGTAATATTTTTCCCACCTTGGGCATTTTGGTGATAATTTCAGGTAACCCTTTATAAAACTGCGACTTTTGGAGATTGTCCCATTGGAACAAGGAATCCAAATATTGTAATGTTTTAGCACCAACATCTTCGAAGAAGCTTATCTGCAAGAAAAAAATATATTAATTCTCATTTAGATGCATCTTGTCTTTTCAAGTTGCACTCACACTCCTGCACCATTCATACCAAACGGCTAGACAAAATTAATCAAGTAGTCTAGGGCAGAGTTGATAATTTAATTACAAGACAACCAATTGTTAAATTTTGTCTTTTACTTTACCCGCCGTTTGTCCAACTGCACTTGAACTACTGTGTTCACACATGGTGCCTATACTTTCTAAAACACATCGCTATCCTGGAGGCGGTGCAAAGGCGCGCCATTAATTGGTCCCAACACAAACGGACTCACGGACTTGTAATCCCTTGCAACACAAAGACAGCAACGGAACATCTTGAAAACATTAGGAGACAGCAAAAGGAGATCGTGAAAAGAGTGATTCCCCAAAAGCAGTTGTTCTCCAGTTCCTCGCAGCCGACAGCAAGGGCACATCTTGAACAGGTCATCCACAGCATTGACTGACTCCCAAAACAGACTCCCAATCCTTTGTGGCCGAGCACAGGATATCCACACAACCAAAGCTAGTTAAGATGCTTCTTTTACAGCCGTTGGGTGACAAATCCCTAGAAAGCCCTTTCTTGTGAGATTGCGTGTAAGCGTACGACCGACTGCTTTCTTACAGCTGAATTTGTCCCTTCCCACCTCATAGTTCTTTTTGACTCTGGTCGTGAACGTTTGTTAAGTGTTAATTAGGGATGTGCGAGTCGAAAAATTTTAATTCGAGTCGAGCCGAGCCGAGTTTGCAACAGAAGAATCGAGTATCGAGCCGAGTTCGAGTATTTGATGAAAATATTTTGTTTGCAAGTTTCTCTTCAATTTAGTAAAATAGTAAGAACAAAGATGGTGCTTAGCTGACTGTGTGGGTCATGGTTTTCCAGTTTAAGGATATAACTTGAAAATGGTTTAAATTATTGACTTTTAATCTGCACCACTGGAACGCTCTCGTTGAGACGATTGATTTGGTATATTGGAATGTCAAAATCGGTCAAAAATTGACGAAGTTATCGCATTTTCGCCGGATTCGATTTTTTTTGAGTATGGAGGCGAGCAGCGAGCCGAGTTCGAGTACAAATTTCATACTCGGCTCGGCTCGAATTTTTCGAGTATCGCACACCCCTAGTGTTAATCTCAATTTTCGAGGAGAAGCTTCCCACAACCGAGCATCAGCTGCTTGAAAAGTCACTTATAATCCACTACCGTATTACCCCGATTATAAGACGGTTTTCAGCTTTGTACTATTAAGACAGCAGCATCATCGTAGACTCGCGTGAAAATTAACTAGGTCAATCTTTGTCGAATTTTCAAATTGTTTTTCCGAGAGCTACCCAATGGTGCTAATCTCAAGCCAGTTGCTGCAATAGTTTTTGAATTATTTAGCAAAAACTTAAAGAGGGTGTCCTGCTTTATAACAGCCATGCGCAGATCGTCATCTGCGTATTTATCACCGCCAAGGTCAACTGAGACAGCAGCTGCGTTCTCCGCAGCGACGAACGCAGCTGTTGTCTCAGTTGGCTTTGGAGTAGTACATGAAAAAGCATCAACTTAAAGATTGTGGCGTCACAAACTGAAATAATTTTCGTATTTTAAAATCACACTCTATACATTTTTAGGCTAGTATATTATAATTTTTCTTCAGCAATCTATTGGCATAATTAATTTTAATTTTTACCGCATTAGTCTTTTAGATTTTTTAACCTCATAGTAATTATTAGCAAACGATTAAAATTAGTACATGTGCACACACAGCATGTTATAAAACCTGCTCAAGAGCATTCCGACAAACAGGACATTACCTTTGTAAATTGATGGGCGTCCGGTCTAACATCCGGTGTAACGTTGAGTAACATTTTAACATAGTCTTTAATATCAGCAGGCACCGCGTTCAACATAGATGGAGGGAGAGACTTCAGTTCACAAGCATTCTTCTTAAACGCACTAAACCTTCCATCGTTTTCATAAAGAGGGCGTCCCTTGTTGAACACAGAATAGATAAGAGCACCTAATGAGAACATATCTGCAGCAGTGTCGCACGAGAGGGTTAAAGCGTACTCTGGTGCCAGATAGTCCAAGTGCGGCTGGGCTTGTGGGTGCAAATCTTCGTCCCATTCCACAAATTTCCAAAAAGGCTGAAAATAAAATCCACAAATTATTGATTTACACTAGTCTCACACCGCAATGACGAATCTTGTATCCAAATATCGTTACCTGGACAAATGAGTATTAGCAGGGATATGCGCGTAGAATCATATTTAATGCAAGGTGGTGATATCACGTAAACACAACGCCATACTTAAATTTTGGCCGTCATATCCCGGGACGTTACTTACCACGAATCAGGCAAAATTGCATGCTCTTAAAATTTCATACCAATCGAAAACACAATACCACAATAGGAGAACAATTTGAGTTCTTTTAAATTTTCGGTGAAATTGCCGTTCACCTTCTTCGGAAAGTTTCACGTTTGCTTAAATCAAACACCCACAATGATTTTCACCTTCGATCCCTTGAGTCACTGGCCATTAAACATCTGGCCAACAAACAAGTACCCCTCATGAATATAACGAGACCATCATATGAAAAAATCTACCAACTCGTTAAGCGGAATCTGGCCGTCAGCCTTGACAACAAATGAGCAGTCCAGATAAAACGCGCTGTCGAGATCAGTGGTGTCTGAAGCGCGTGCTTTCGAAATTGCTTACTCCACACGATGTAGCGACATTTCATGGTGCATGAAATTTTCCGAAGAAGGTGAACGACAATTTCACCGAAGATTGAAAAAGAAGAACTCAAATTGTTCTCCTATTGTGGTATTGTGTTTTCGATTGGTATGATGTATTCTGAATACCATCGTAAACGCCGATTGCCAGTTTTCGTTCTGTTAAAATTGTACATTTTCCTACTTTTTTCAGTAGCTGGCAATTAAGGAGTACAGAACATTAATGTATTTTTTCATATTTTTTCAAGAAGTATTGGGTGATTTCGTGTCTTCCACAAAACAACGCTCGTCATATTACTGTGAAATATAGTCAAATTAGATTCACAATTCCGAGAATTATGGAGAATATTACCGCTAAACTTCACAACGAAGACTAAGGACATGTAATTTCCGCGATAACACTAGGCATGATTTTGCGGTAAGTTTTATTGCGTCGAAGATGCAATGATTGATTTGGTGGCTGAATTCAATAATGAGTACACAATTGCAGCCTAACTTTCTAACATACAACCACCACGTACATGGCTGGTGATGATCGACTGCTCACTTATGGCTGCCTAGTGCCCACAGCATTGTTTGATGCGAATTTATGAGTATTGCTTCGGTGAGAACTGCTCCAGAATTTTGTTCCAGTTAGCTAGTTGTCAATTATATTGGCATGAAAAATAAGGCCATTTTTGCGGTAAATTTTACGCTGTTTTGGGAAATTTGTGGCATTTTGCGATATTTACTGAATTTTGCGACAATTACTGTGGTGTTTTTGCTTCAATTAGTGACTGTTTACCTACCACACCAAGAATAAGTTTCATAACTCATTTAGAGAAAATGTTGCGAAATTTGCGATTTCGCAAAATCACAGAAATTACATGTCCTTAACGAAGACACTTTCAATGTCTTGCGAATTTCCAATGGCAAACTGCCATCTTCCTCAGGCACTTTCGACAAAGCATCGGCCTGTTTACACCCACATCGTCTACTACGAATTTCTAACCGCCAACATCAGCAGTCTTCCACAAAATTTTGTCGAAATTTCAACTAAAGCTCCATTGAGATCAATTTCGGATGGCAAATTCCTGCTGGCACAAGCAACAACTTGCTTGCGAATACGAGACTGGAAGTGAATCTCGTGAGATTGGAAGAGAGTAGCGTTGAGATCGGAATTAAACTCGAATTGCATGCATTGCTAGAGTGTTGAGAAACGTGCTGGTTGTGTTTTGCTATCCAAAACGATTAAAAATTGGCAAAATCAAAGTATCGATATCAAGCGCGAGATGTGACAATTATGTGTTTTTTTTTTTAAACTGTTTTGGGCAATGAACACCATTAAAGTAAAGTTTCAGTGCAAGTTAAAGTGTCATATAAACGCAACTTTGTTGTGAAAAATCTGTGTCTATCCCCAAATCCAAGTTTTTTTGTTTTTTTTAAATGGGGTTGCTAAAAAGAAAAAAATGTTTTAGCACAGAATTTACCAGAATCACATCATTATTTTCTGTTTGTACTGAGGATTTTCAAAATGTTTATTGCAGTAAAGTAACGGCCGTGGTCATATCCAGTTAATCTGAAAACTCGCACGACTTTATTTTGGTAACTTAACACTTTTTACGAGGTCTACCCAATCCCTGCTCTACCACGGACATTGCACCGACGAATTTCAGAACTACACAACAAAATATTCAACTACGGCCATGCAAATACCATTTCTACTAATCCAGTACTGCATATCAGCTGGAGTGAAGCCTCTTTAGGTCACTAAAGGTTAATAATTTAAGTACCGGTAGTTCTTCGGAGCGTGCGCATAGTTTTTCTCTTAGCACATGGAACGTTTTTTTAACCCTATACACGCGTAGTGCCCAAATTCAGGAGTGCAGCATTATTGTGGAACACGTGTTGAACGCGATATCAGGCTGCTGATGACGTCTAAACAAGGCAGCTCATGATTCGCTAGTACTGCTTAGTAATGTGAAATAAACAAAGAAATTGACCAATGTACTATCACCTAACAAATCAGCATTAGGTAACAACAATCAGACGAACCAATCCCGTCGTATTCTCAAGGGGCAGCAATTTGCGAGCCATTCAAGTTGGCCGCCCATTGTACTCGTTATTGTTTAAGAGAATCACTCCCAAACGATGTGGATTGATAGGTATGGGCTGACGATTTAAGCACTAAAAAAGAATTAAGTGATAACTGCTATAACAAAGAACCATTGTTGGACTGGCTGAAAAGACGTACCACAAGTACATTGTAGTATGGGGCTAAAGTGTTAGACCATGCAAGAGGAGGGCTGTACAAAGCAACGGTGGAAAACGGCAGGAGAGCGGTGGTGGCGAGGAAGCGCTCACCCTCCCATCTTACAACAATAGTACATATACATTCAGTGCCGGCCACTGCTGAGGTTCACCAACTCTGAAGAATCCCTAGACAAAACCTTTGTAGCTCTTAGTAAAAACATTTTGTAGCTCTTTTACTGTGAATACAAAACTGTTAATGAAGCTAAACGCACACTCCACAAAAGAATAAACAAACAAAATTGTTTGGTGATTGGAAGCGTTAAAATCATTATCAAACTGTAACGCATGAAGTCGCACTATCACATTGCCTTTTGGGTGCTTTACCATAAGAATGAACCTCACCTGCTGATCTGGTGGGTTGGCATTCATGAGGCAAAACTCAAAGCCTGCCACTTTCCAAGCACCTGCTTTGCTAATAAGTACCGACTCGGGACAGAGGTTGCGATGCAGAAGTTTGACGTCAGTGTGAAGAAATGCAAGACTCTCTGCTAACTGGAAAAAAAAATAAGATTTTTAGCTGTAAATGAGATATATAGGATTATGAGAAATTTGGTGCAGTCGTGAACACATCAGAAAATATTTTACCAAGAAAAAATAGGAGATGCCACGAAAACCATACTTTTTCGCAAAGATTAGCATTATTTCAGCGCTGCCAGTATCGAGATCGGAAAGGATTGGTATTGGCTAGAAGTAAGGCTTTACTGAACCGAACATGGCCGAGGAGAGGGAGTTTGGTTTGATGTTTCAAAAGAAAAATAACAACCAAACCAATCACATTTCCACTTCTAGTTGATAGATTTTGAAGTATGAATACAGCATTTTGAAGCTTTTTTTGCCAGCTTTCTGATGGTCCAAATCATAAGTTTCTAGCTCTAACTGTTCTGAAGTTAGGGGCAAATGTAAATGCACAAGAGATTTTCTTTATGCTCAAACTTAGTTTCCACATCTGTTCACGTGATCAGCACAGCATTTGTTGGGAAACTTGTACTTTGGTTAAATATTTATTTATTTTTTATTTATTTATTTAACTTGGGCCAGATGTAGGCCCACAGTACACATTACAGGGGAGAAGCAGGTATACTGGTTGACAAATTACAAGTTTCGTGGAGAGAAAAAACAAAAACAATACGAGCACGGCAACACCACATTCAGCTAAATCCTATTTCCCAACAGGAAGTTGTGCTACACGTCGAGAGTGTGTGCGCGCTGGCGTGCGAAGTGGGTCACAGCCTGAACAAGCAAGTTAGGCGATGTCAGGATTCGTAAGCGGAACCCCTAGACGTTCCTCCTAAGGGCAGCAAAGGACGGGAGATTGTTTTCAGCCATAATCTGGGTAGCACTAGCCCATGGTGGTCTTCCATGAAGTTTCCGAGTAGCATTATTATAACATACCCTTGGATTGTCCATCGTGGCTTTATTATAATCAGTCCAAAGGTAGCATGTGTATAGATTGGTGCAATGAGCTCGGAGCAATCGGTTCTCAACAAACCCACAACAGGTACCAAACTTAGTGTTCAGGCTATTACCAGTAACACGCACAGAGCGTCACTGTCGGCGTATGTCCGATTCGTCACGAATATCTTCACAAAGTATGTGGCCCCAGGTATTTGGCACTCTTTACATAGCTAATCAACTCCTTAGAAAGGAAGACTTTAGGCGGGGTGAACTTTTTCCATCTACTTCCTTTCGGCTTGATAACAAGGCACACAGATTTAAGAGGGTTAAAAAGCAACTCAACCTGCGTTAAAACCTGGTCACAGATGTCAAGTAATGCTTGCAGAGCCTTTGCAGAAGGACAAAGAATTAGTAAATTCTACCAGAAAACTTACCTAGTTTCTGTAGAAGAATTGGAATTCTCTCAGTATCCGAACGTTCGGTTCTACCGTTGGGTTAACACCTTTTACCGCCGACCCCTGAAAAAAATTTCAACCAATCCCAGCACCTCTTCTCACCTACTCCTCGTCACTTCCGGTCCGTCTCCATCCACTTCCGCTCTCTCCGTTTCACCACTTTTGACAAAGGCCCACACCTTGCGCAAGGGAGGTGGGCGGGCTCCCACGGTAGAACCGCATGTTCGGATACTTAGAGAATTCCAATTCTCCTACAAAAACTAGGTAAGTTTTCTGGTAGAATCTACTAATCCTCTCTAACGGTTGTACCGTTGGGTATACTGATCGTAAGCAAGTGTGCAAACCACGACCCGTCCGAAGGTGGTGTACCACAACAAGAATTCCTACCATGGTAGCAAGTTATGCCCAACATCCACAACCTGTCCTACCCACGACCACTGGCACTCCTGCCAAAAACAGTGCCTATCGGCATCAAGGCAACTCACACCCCACTACAGGGCACAAAGTAAGCGGTAGGCCTATCGCATCACATTTTGTACCACAAATTTAAACCAATAGCGATGCAAAATTAAATAAGGTATCTCAGTTTAGTGACGCAACTGTATTAAACGAGACCACATAACAGTAGTCCTGACCGTGTCGGCTGACACGGAGATGCTAATCCCTCGCTACCATATAGGCAGGCCAAGCGTTGCTCTCGTTTTAGACACTGTCAAGAGCGCCAGTTTCGACTCACGATGTCCAAAACGATGTAGTTACAACCTCTACAAAATCTCTTAGTGCCTGAAGAAGACGGACGAATACTGTCTGTTGAAAATTCGCAAGATTCTGGTGAGATTCCTGTAATCTGAAATCGTGAGTTAAATTTTCTGGACTGACATTTTTATCGCTATGAGATTTCAGAGTAAAAACCGCTACGGTATATTTAATAGTCTTACCGTGCATAGGATGCCATGCCGAACCACAAACCTAGCTACCAGGAAATAATCTGGACCATTCCAATTCGCCGCACAGGTTAAGAGTATGCCATAGAGTACCAGGAGCCCCAGTCCCTCACCACAACACGGCACCAAACAGAGTGATCCGAGCCCGTGGACAACACAAACCGCTAATCAACTGTCAATTTCCTGACCCACATCCTACCGAAAAATTCTGGCGATCGTCCCGCCAATAAAATTTGTAACACAACCCAGGTCCACCTGGCCATCTACCATGGCGACCAGCCACTTGCAGCCGAGTGCAGCCAAGGTCACACCGAAGGCTCCACCAATCAGATTAATCCAACTTTACAGGCCGGACTCGCTCCCAGGCCAGATCCAACTGAAACACCACCTTCAAGTCATGCACCAGGACCTAACCGGTCCTGCACACAATAAGGCCAACAAGGCCAAATTCTGCACCCAGTCCGGCCCTACGGCCCATTCCATGCCTCAGGGACCCCACTGACCAATTTCACTACGCACGGCCAGCTGTCATACCAACGGCTACACAGCCCTCTCTCATACTCAAGGCAACTAAGCCTTCTCTCGTACCAAAGGCTACACACAGCCATCACGCACACCAAAGGGGCCGCCCAGGCCATTCCACCTAACAAAAGCCGAATAGGCCAACCGTACACACCAACGTCCGCCCAGGCCAACTTCACACAACAACGGCCCCATCGACCACAAACACGTACAACACCTCATAGGCCCGTCTTATCCAACAGGTCAACAGCACCCTCAAGGCGTGACCGGCCAAGGTTACATCACAACGCCTTACAAGTTAAAATGCCTACACGGCCGAACGGGCAAAATTACACAGCAAGGCCTCGCTAGACCCAACCCGTACAGGACCTCCCAGGTCAAAACTGACAGTTCAAGGCAGGCCTCCCAGGCCAAACCGGGTAGGCCTTCCGGGTAGGCCTTCCGGGTAGGCCTTCCAGGGCAAAATCACACCTCACAGCAAGCCTCCCAGGCCCAAAACCACGTCTCAAGGCAGGTCTTACCGGGCAAAAAAACCACATATCAAGGCAGCCCCTGCCACAAATACGTCTCACGGTAAGTTTCACAGGCCTCAATTCCACAGCCCTGTCTCCCGGGCCAAAAGCACCGCCCTGCTGCACAGGCCAAACTCACACGCCAAGGATTCACAGGCCAACCTGCACACCACAGCTTCATCTGCTAATTCCCACTTCAAGGCCACACATGTCCACTCACACTTCAAGACTTCACTGGTCAACACGCCTCAAGCCCCGACAGGCCAACTGTCATATCAGGACCTCACCAGCCAACCTTCCCTCATCTAGGACGCACCAGCCAAAAACACACCTCTAAGGCCTCACCAGCAATAGAAGTAGATATGAAATACTCAGAATAGGTTAATCAACCGACCATAATTTTAATGATACCCAACAGCACCGGCATACTTCTCTCCTAGGCCTAAACTGGCCATCCTGGCTCTACAGGCAAACTCCATAACCAGCTCCTTTTCATGCATTACCAAGCTCTACTGGCCAAATTATCGCAAGGCCCTTCCGGCAAATTATAGCAAGGCGCAACGGCCAAAATATTAAACGGCTCCATGGCCAAAATCCTGATAGGTTCTAAGGCCAACTAATTTTCGCAAGTGTCAACGCCCCAAAATGTGCTCACGTTTTAAGCCTTCAGACCCATAAGCTTTTCCCAGTCCGAAGTTACTGCATGCTTCTCTTCTTTCAAAGTGGAGATTTGAAAGTCCCCGCAGTCCTCCACTGACTGCAGAAGAGTCACGCTGTGTCGTATTGGACCCACAATTCAACACACTTTCAAATTTGTCGACAATATTAGTCACACTAGCCTGCACATTCTTCTTGTTGACCTCATACCAGAATCCCCGCCAGTCGTTCTGTAGAGCATTAGCAACGAGGGCATTATTGCGGTGCTCAGCTACCTTACGTTTGCAGCCACGGAGTGCACTTTTGAACTCACGGCGTTTAGCAACCATATTTTCAAAGTCAGTGCCATGCTTGTGTTGGCCGTTGTGCTCTCCGTTTAGGAGAGAAGTCTGAAACGCCAATTGGAATTTCTCATATGCCTCCTTAACACAGTCGTTTCATCCTGGAACCACCTTGCGGTTGTTGCGGTTAAGTTTGTTATCCGCTTTATTGTCCAGATTTCGGCACATCCCTACTAGCATGACTGAGAGTGGAGACAATGCTGCAGAAGAAATCCTCAACTGCTTTCTTGTGGTACAGGCTCTCGCAAGTGCTGTCTCTGCATTCCACCACCTCCAGAGGGAGGACAATATTAGCCAGATATCTGCACGTGAGCTGAGTACAGTGTTGGATACCACTAGCAGTTGAAAAAGCAGTTCTGCTATCATCACTTCCGCTGTTGGTACAAATTCTGGGTGCCATTGTAGACAAAACCTCAATATCCACTTCAATTTTAATAGGCAAGTGGTCAGAGAAGCCAACATCATAAAGAATCTCACATCGTCTAGTGGCATTCACAGCCGATGCTGTACCAATGATTTGATCAATCCAGGAAGTTGAACACGTCACATCGCTAACGTAGGTGAAGGTATCCAAGTCTTCACCCAGCCATTCAGTATCCAAAACCATCAATGCATTGTCACTGCACAGGTCCTTCAGAGTGTGGACCCAACAATAGCATTCCAGTCGCCCATGATGAAGGTGCATGTAACCGAAATCGACTCTGTGATGGTTGCCATTTCGCCCAGGTAGTCATCAAACGTTTCGCGATTGCCCGGTATGGCCACTGGCATATACACATTGATAAAGTATAAAGCATAATACGAATCCAAGCACGACGAAAATTCAAAAGGACAGAAAAAAAAAACCGTGGAAGCCACAGACTATCCCGTGGTTTTACAGAGGGACACGCAACGTTTAACGAAAGACACCGAGGGAGGGCGCACATCTAACGTCATCAGGGAGAGCATTCCACGCTTTGACCACCCTGACACCAAAGCCAAACCTCCGAACATCCACCCGACATCGCCAAAGAAACAAAATATGAGGTTCAGCAAACCTATCCACCCGAAGAGTCAGGAGCTTCCTCCAATCGATGTCAATGAGTCCGTTTAGGAGCCTGAAGACACAAATCGGATCAAGATTATGCCTTCAATCAGCAAGGGTTTCGAACCCAAGCGAGCCCAGCCGATCCTCGTAATCAGAATGCCGTAAACTCCAAAACATCCTCGTAAATCTCTTTTGCACCGCCTCAACGTTCCTAATGTCATCCAACAGATACGGGGACCAGACAGGAGAACAATATTTCAACAGAGGTCTGACAAAGGCTTTAAAAGCTGGCACCAACACATTCGGCGACCGCGTAGACAGTGTCCGCTGTAAAAGACCAAGGGCCGGTTAGCCTTGGTCGCAACAGCAGCACACTGATGAGGCCAAAAACCGCAGCATCAATTTCACAACGAATTGCCAGTATCCGGGCATCTTGGGTTGACATAGTCGTAACCCACAGTCCAAGGGATTTCCGCCATAAGATCACCAGCCCACCATGTGGCCTACCAAACAAGACACTCGCGCTGTCATTCACAGCAGACACTCCCGTTGCACAAAAATCAGGATGAATATTGCCCAGGATAGAAAGTTCAACCGGAAAGAGCCAGGTTTCCTGCAGCAAAATTACATCAATGTTATTGCACAGTGCCCTCAGTCCTTGTAACACCCACTTAGCAGACCTACAATTATATGTGACAATTTTTAGTTCCACTACTGTTGTCTTGAGGTCCTCGGCTCGTAATAATACCTCCTTAATGCCTCATGTATTGGCCAGTTCGATTATCAAGAACTTTCACTTCTTCTTCCGGCAATACAGATATTCTAAATGATGAATAGTCCTAATTTCTAGCCACACATTGAACAACTTCAACTCTCACAGTGGAATCTTCTAAATACTCAGCAATATCAGTGGCATTAGTATTAGGGTGTAGTATTAGTATTAGTATTAGTATTAGTATTAGCCTAGACACAAACAGAAGACGGAGGTCAGGGTTAACGCCAAGCAGTCTACCATTTTCCGTAGCCCCAACGACCTCTGCAGCCTTGCGACGTTTCTGTCTGTTCTCCTTAACAATCCATCCTTCGTCTTCCAACTCGGAACCGCCTTTCTGCCCTTCCGATCGAGTGTCGTGAGCCCTTCGCTGTTCAGGCGTTCAGGCTCTTAACACCTGTGTTATCAGCGTTACTTGCACCTACAGATTTCCTAGGTAAAGGTTTGGGAAAAATTCTTTTTTCCTTGGCAACCACTTCAGAATAAGGACGGCGTGGGCTACTGTCATTATATCTGGATTTGGCATCGATCGTTCGTGATCGCTGAAAAACTCATTCACAACATGTGCAGACTCATCTAAAATGTTTTCATGTCCCTGCATCGAAGCTTTCATTGTGTCCTTCAGAAGAGTAACATTGTAGTTGATTGTTTCAATCCGCTTGGACATGGCGCTGTAATCCACGCAGTCAATTTCCACGGGAGAAAGTCGCGATATATCTTTTGCTATACAAACGTTGGTAGGTCGTCGGTTTCCATCTCGTGCAACACTTTTAAAATGTCAATGCAGCACTTGTAGTTTTTGTGAGCACCCTTGTTTTTTCTGCAACGGTCATTTGGGTTTTTTCTAAGCCCCTGGACTAAGATTTTGCCAAATGTGAAATGTGTAGCACATATAGTATAGCAAGTGGCACTTGGCGGACAACATCCATACGATCACACAGGTAACACAGTACCTCATTAATCATCAGAACATCTTTCCTGGTACCTTCATTGGTCTGTTGAGATAGATCGTGATCCTGATCGTCTTCTCCATTCTCATTTCCCGAGCGATTTGCAATAGCAGAACGAATGGACACCATGTTAGTGGCAGCCATGTTTATGAATCTTTGTGAACCAAGTTGTTTTAAATCTTATTTTACAGGTTAATTGCTTTGGAACAGTTTGTTTGGTTTGGAAGTGTTAGGCGTTCGGCTCATTTAAGTCTGTTCGGTTTAGTTCGGTTCAGTTAAAAATTCATGTTCGGTACAGCCTTAGCTAGAAGTCTAGAAGTACTGGTAAAATTAATTTTTTTTAAACAATTTCGCCAAAATTGACCAATTTTAATGCTAAAATACACCATTTTAACAATTTTTTCGAGAGGTTTTGAATAAGGCTACACCGATACGATACTAGATCAGATCCGTTGCCGATATTTGAGGTATCGGCAACTTTAGCAAAAATATCGACAACTCTAGAACTGTTCGAGATTACGACACGCGGTTCACAGCATATTGCTCAGGATATCGCGGAGTTTCTTCTTAGCTATCAAGCGTGTGCAATACCAGGTTTTTCAATTCGATACTGATACCAATACTTTATTCATCTGAGTGTCGGTATTGCGATACTTTTTCGATACCGATACTTTCTCGATACCGATACTTTTTCGATACCGATACTTTTTTCGATACTGATACCTTTTTAAAGAAAGCAGTAGGAATAGAAAAAGTCAAATGACTTCATCTGTAGCGTCCTTTATTCCTTCATTACAATTACTGTTCAGACAAAAATATTTCAGATGACAATAACGTTAAGCTGAACTTCTTTGTTACGTTAAAAGATTAACCTTAAAAGTTTGCATAAAGGCCTATTAGTATTAATGAAAAATTTCTTAATTGTAATTAGTGTAGTACAGACAACCGTTCAGCATAGTAATTTAAAAATAAACTCGGACTAGGCTACATGGAATTTACTTACAATTTTATGTATTTGATATCACAAATAAAGCAATACAGAACAAATTACATATTATACGTAATTAAGAAAAAAAGAATCAAATGGGTTTGTTTGTTTTTTTACTTGCGTGCTTTTTTAATTTGATTGGTTTTCTGGTTTACTTCACTAACAGAGTATTTTTTAAGTATACATTTTATAAAATCATACTAAGTTTATGCATGAAAATGTATTTGAATTTAATATTTGTAATTTAGTAACACAAACATATCCAGTTTAATAAAAAAAATCAATTTAAGTTTAAAACAAGATCGTTGCATAGGATTGTTGCTGCCAGAATGTATGCCTAATGCTTAGTAATGCTAAAATGCCTGAAGATCTTTGCTTTCCGGAATTTAAAAAAAATGTATGTATACAAATATAAATAAAATATTTAAATTTATAACTTATTAACACAAAATATTCAGTTTAATTAAATAAAATTTCAATTTAAGTTTAAAACAAATTAGTTACTTTTATTTTTACGGAAAATACCCATCATGCATTGCACTCTTCAATTTCAAGATGGATGCTTATGTTCCAAGTTGCAGTAAAACATTGGTGAACAACAAACACCAACAACGTTGTAATAATAAAGTCTTAGCTTCCAAAAACAGTCAGCAATCAACTGTAACGTATTATTTTCCAGTAATCACCGTTCTTCTTGGGATTTTATGATTTATTTGGTGTGGATTGCACTCACAGAGAGTCAATACGTAGGTGGCCCATTAAAAACGTGCGAAACTGCTACTGCTGCTACTAAACGTTAGGCCTATCGGTGACAAATCTAGAACGATGTACAACAATCTAAACTCCTGAAATTAATTTTCTGTGCCAAAGCCTCTTCGGTATTCTCTTAATACTGCAATATTTTTTAAACCAATGATACTTTTTCGATACCTTCGATACTACCAAAAATCGATACCAAGCTTTGAATTTTCGATACCACTACCGATACCAAGACAGTATCGGAAAAAGTATCAAAATTCGATAGTATCGCACACCCCTGCTAGCTATGTTTTAACTGTGGGTTACTATTTATATTAATATATATATATACTTATATACTTTAATAATTATAGGACTTTTGCAGAAAACTACATCATTTAAAAAAATTGGGGATACAATTTTGGATATCAGTAGCGGTATTAATATCAACTCGGTAAATATGGTATCGGTGCAGCCATTGTTTTGAATGGTGCTAATTTCAATTCTCTGGCTCAAAGCCTTTCGCTAGTTATTTAACAAAAACCAAAAATAAGCTCTGAAAAAGACACTTATAACAGCAAGAAATTTACTAACGAAGTAAACTGAAAATTCTTCAAGTGTTGTCTTTTCAGTCATCAAGCTAGATGTTCATTTAGTGCTTATTAAAACACCTCCAATAAAGTTACAGAATTCATGATACATGTAGTTCGTGATTTTTTATTTCTTAGACTTTCTTTTTAAGTTACTTAAGAAATTAGTAAATAATATACTGAAATCGTAGCTTTCTGGTATGTCGGTCTTTTTGGGTATCTGCTTTTTGTACCTGTCAGCCCTTTAGCCTGTACGCTTTCAGCCATCGACTACTTGGGTGTCGGCCTTTTAACAACTCTTTTTCGGAGGAGCACAGAGATTTAACTTATAATAACGCATCGCTCCCATTATCCATTACTAGGCACAAAAAACGGTTCGCATGCAAAAAGAAGAGCCAGTGCATTTCCTATAACATCCAATGATTCCCTTTGCAGTCCTGTCGATGAAGATAATGATACTCCTTCTTAAACAAGTCGATTACGGCAGCAAATTTAACGCTTACCCAGCCGAAGCCATGAAGCCAACAAATGCCCTTGCACGTAAATCCGCTAAGGGCCGTGCCCAACCGAAAACCACCAAGGCGGAGAGGGGGTTAGTAAAAACTGTATAATAACTATTTAAAAGACAGATAGAAGGCAGAAAATTCATGGCCTAGCTGAGAAGCAGTGAACAATTGCAAGTTATTACCTCCAAACAAAGATTGGAGTAAAAAACCACGAAACAAGAAAAACACACAAGCAAAAACTTAAGCCAAAAATAATGTGAAAAACATAAGCTGGGGAAAAAAAACAAAGACTCCCCCTAAAATTGGTATACTAAGCTTCCACCAAGAAGACAGTATTCACCTGGATGCAAAGACGAGTCCAGGTGAAAAAAGACTCGATAGTCACGCCAAGAATAAAAATATTGTAACTCCGATGATTGGAAGGTCTGTTGCCTGGTTTACTGCATCATAGAGTTGATGCCAAGGTGGCCGACACCCAAAGAGAAGAGGCTCAAACAGAAAGGAGTGATCGGGATTAGGTAGACTAAAGATCAAAATCTTTGATGAGCTCATTTGCGAGCTGGACAAACTCGGCACAAAATTCCAGCAAAGAGTTCTCGAGATGAGACCAAGAAAATCCGGCGGGAGCGTTCTGCACATCAAAATGGGCACTGGTTGCAACACAAAAACGGAGCAAGCAGTGGCGGACAAGATGTTCGACAGATTCCTCACCAGTCGATTATGGCATGAAAGTCCTTCCCGCCACAACTCTCACTGCAATACGGAATTCTATAACAAAGCAATTCATCTCATTAGCTTACCTGCAATAATCCGTATTTAATTTCAACTTCATACAATTCGTAACCCTTGAGCTCTGGCGGAACTGGTGTAGGGACATTGTTGTGGTGGCCGAGTACATTCGCTAGGCTTGCAAAAACTGGCTCCGTTGCAAAGGCTAGACTTTCTCTGGAATTCAGAATGAAGCGTTTAGCAAACTTTGCCATGAGGCATCGTCACACCATTTCAATGAACACGTTCCAACAAAATTACTATCAACGATGAAATTTCTACGTACGTGGAAGTAATTTACTGGATACATTATTAAATAAACAACAGGCTATTTTCTCCTTAAATATTTTTTTAAAAATAAATTTCTTGAAGCTAGTGCCTTTAGTCATCTATATGCTTATAAAGATGAACCGGCTCAATTTTTAACTGACTCAATTTTGAACCTTACTCAATTTTTAACTGACTCAATTTGGAACTGACTCCATTTTGAACATTACTCACTTCTGAACGTTGCTCAATTTTGAACCCAATTTGAACCGGCTCAATTTTGAACCTTACTCAATTTTGAACCGACTTAATTTTGAACCCAATTTTGAACCTTACAGAGTTTTTGAAGGGGAAGTAAGTCTAGTAAAGGGAAAAGGCAAACAAAGAAAATCAAACAGGAAAGCCTCCGATAATCACAGGGGCCCACAATAAATCCCACAGCTACTGAAGGGGGATGATAGTCTCTTTTTACACTACCCAGGCCATCACTGACTGGCTGGGACTTTGCGATGGTCCTCTTGCCAGCTACCAACCTGACAAACTTCTTCACATAACGAGGCTAAAGCTAAGCTCAGCATGACGAAGATTGTTATTGTTATTTTTTAATATAAAGCAAATGGTTAATACAACTTTGATTATTTTCTCACCATTTCACTTCATAGTATTGCAATTCTCACCTCGACTCCTCCAGCGGATGTTGGACTGTTAGAATCTTGGGATGTCGTAACCTCGTCAGCTGCGAAACCCCCTTCTTCAGATTTTCTAGGATGGTTTCGCGGTCTCGTCGAGAGTATTTCTCTAGCACCTTCTTTTCAAATACAAAAATGGCAGCTTCCTGAAATTTATTAAAAATTAAAATCATTCCATAAAAATACAATACTACATTACACGGATAACTACACAAGGTAAGGCAGGAGGATATATCATACTATCACGATATCACCAACAAATGTTGGAGGAAAAAACAGGCCAGTCTTTTACAACCGACTGTACAGTACTAGCAGTTGTGTTCTCACTTGTGAAACTGACAGCCTTAAGAAAGGCACCACTAGCACACAAACTAATTTTACTACCGCAAAGGCGCACGACGTGTTTGTCTCGTCACAAATAAAAAAGTAAAAATTAAAAATACACCAGGATACGTTTTTTAATTTTTTATTCTAAACCGGTAACACTTGAGATATCATTGCTCAGAAGTAGGGATGGCACGATACATAAATTTTTTATCCCGATACAATTTTTGGAATTATCGCGAAAATCGATAATATCTCGATAAATCATTTTGAGGCTGGAATAACCAATTTAATTTTGATACTTTAAAAAAAAACCTGGCTGAAACCTACAGTGCAACCTTCACAAAAGTGAATTGTGTGGCACGCGCCATTTGCCCAGTAGACACGAAAATGCACTTGCCATTGTCCATTGCATCGTCACAATGTAAAAACTATTTAACAGCAGTGCTACTATTTAATGCTTAAATATTATTTGCATTAAGCTAACTCCAATCAGCTAAAGTGGTTAACAACAGTATTGTACACTTGGTTGGAAAGCCCTTGTAATTTCACACGCAATGCCGCAAACCGCTTGTTTCTAGCAATTACGGTTTCTGAGATATGACAATTTAAGCATCGGAGTTTGCACGATAATTCGATAAATCAGAAAAAGCGCGATACGATAATCAACAAAAAAATTTATCGCGATTCGCAATATTATTGATTATCGTGCTACCCCTACTCAAAAGACAAAAAATTATTAAATAAATATGGATGCAAACCTATTTACGTTGTCTTTTGGACTTAAATGTCAGACAGCCCGAGCGGGAATCGAACCCACGACCTTTGGAATCAAAGGCCGGAGTCCTACCGCTCAACCATCCTGACATGGCCAAAAGGAAACGTCCATAGGAAGCATTTAACACGCATACATATACATATAATAATACACTATCCAATCTGCACTGGTGGGCTGAGCATCACACACAAAGTGAACAGAAAGGAACCAAATAAAGCATGAAATAAGGTTATAAACGGGACAGAAAGCCAAATGGGCTCGACAAGTGTTAAATAATACAAACGTCCATAGGATTGTGCAGATTGGATAGTGTATGATTATATATATATACTAGCGGAGTCGCTCGCTTCGCTCGCTCATTCCGCGTCGTCTCGCTCCCCTTCCCATCCGTCTCCCCCCCCCATTTCATTTGCCGTTCGGTCGGTAGATGGCATCGTATGTTCGCGCTGCTGGCCGTTGCGTTCCGGGCGCAGCTACTATCTCAGCCGGGCTTGGCTGCTACTCTTATAATTTGAAGTTCCGTCGGTAGATGGCGGAGATGGCATCGTACGTCCTGCTTGCTGCTGCGCTGCAGGTGGCTACTGTCTCTGCCGGCTGCTGCAGATGGCCGCGCTGCGGAACTTGTGTAATTATATATATAGATATGTATGCGTGTTAAATGCTTCCTATGGACGTTTCCTTTTGGCCACGTCAGTATGGCTGAGCAGTAGGACTCCGGCCTTTGATTCCAAATGTTGTGGGTTCGATTCCCCGCTCAGGCAGTCTGACATTTAAGTCCAAAAGTTAATAGGTTTGCATCCGTATTTATTTAACACTTATCGAGCCCATTTGGCTTTCTGCCCCGTTTATAAGGATTTATTAAGTAAAGCTGACAATACCACTGTCAGAAGATACTAACACCGTACAACACCGAAATAGCATAAAACTGCCCAACTTTAACTAGAACACACGAACATAACAAAGACACAACATCTAGGTCAATCCACGTCACCTGTTTTGTTGACTTCTTATATCCAGCATATATCTTCCACAGTAAGCCTGGGCCGCAACTAGCAATATGACGTGTTGCCTCAAATTCCCGCGTAACGGGGTTTCCTGGCAGCACCCCAGATAACTGGGAGACAGTGCTACTGACGGTACTGCGTAACTTATTTAGAACATCCATGATGAGTGTGTTCAAACCCCCTGCAAAGACAAAGAAAACAATTTTGATTTACTATCATTTATTAATCAGGGTGGAAAGCCAGGGCTCGATAAGGGTTAAATAAATACAGATGCACCTATTTATGTTGCCTTTTGGATTTATATGTCGACTGACTGAGTGAACCCACGACCTTTGAGACCAAAGGCGTAAGTCCGACCGCTGACACGGCCTCATTAGTATCATTTAGCTACACCTGACCTATCCACCAACACACAAACAAATTTTATTTCTGCAAAATACACAGGAGGAAGACCGGGTGAACAAGTACCATTAGCACGGGTAAAGAGCAACCTTCCCCAGTTTTGATTGTCACTCGTCATTTGGCCAATAATAATCAACAGTTGGCAACATGAATGTTAGTCCTACTTGCCAAAACGGTGACTAGCAGTGTAGACTATGACACTCAAATAGCTTTATATGAAAACCTACACCAAATGAAATACAATAACAACACATATTATCGTAGTGTAGTTTGTACAGCTTCAATCTACTGCCTTCTTCATGCTCACATGCAAGAATGTGCTACACAGTTCTTCAAAACACGCTACAGTTTTGACTGCAGCCTATAGGCATTCAAAGAAAAACTCAAATACCGATAGCCTTTCTCGAGAACCGTGTTAGCTAGATATGAACGGCCACAAGCGTTGGGCTCAGATTTAGAGGGCTATTCAATCAATGTTTCTGCAATAACACTGGACTTGATGGAAATTGTATCATGAAATAAATGCGCAAATTTAAAATATGTGGCTAAACAAAAAATAGAAACTAGGAAATAGCAAACACTTTTAAGCTGACTGGCTAAGTGGTAACTGTTGCTGGTGGAGAAGGTAGGTCGGTGAAGATGCCTTTCACATATTAGCCAGGCATAACTAATTCTAATTAATTAGGTAGGTCACAGGATTCATTTTAATTTGAAAATGAATATAAATTATTCCCACAATTCCTCAATAGGACATAAGAATCAGTGTGACACATCGTCTTTTATATCGACAATTTTTATTAGCATCATTGAAGAAAATCATTTCCACCTTTTATCCAAGACTAAATATATCCATTTAGGTAAGTCATACTGTCCACGCAACTAATTTGAAGTCAGGAATTATTATAAATTATACCCGACGTTTTATAAATAAGACACCCCCATAACAGAAACACATGGCTTTGCAGCGTAGCAACAGTGTCTGAAGAAAATATCCACCTAGTTGCTATGTCAATAATATTAATTTTGCAGACAGAAGTCCATACTACCACGGAAAATTTTCTGCCATGGGGGACATACTATGACCAGCTTATACCAGTTATATGGTCCCCATTTAAAGTACAGAGGACATTTTCTCTGGTCTCGTCATGGAGGTAAAAAACGGTTTCCGAATGCTCTAAGGCAACCCTTCCGAATGTCAATCCAGTAGCAGTCGCCACTTGGCCAGTAGACCTTACAAAGCACTCGCCATTTCACAATTTTTACTCGCCACATACGGAACACGTCTTGTGTGATGAAAGGTTTCTCTAATTTATGCATTAACAAAATTGTGCAATTTTCTTTAACTCCAGTATTAATGCAGAAAATCCAGTTATATAGCCCTTATAAATCTGAGCATAACGCCGCAAATCATTCGTCTCTAACTTACACGGTTCCAGAGATACCCCTTTTTTAGTGGCATGCTCTATAGCTAGTCGCCGATTTGGCGAGTAAGGCTAAATTCCAAGTCGCCAACTGTTGATTTCAACTCGCCAAATGGCGAGTGGCGACCGACATTGGGAAGGGTTGCTCTAAGGGTGTAAAGAAAACCTCTGACGGCTAGGAAATAATAGGCAGGCAGCAAGTCGGAACAAGTTCCATTATTTCTATTTCAGAATTTATACTTTTAATTGGATTAAAAAAAATCGTTGTATGTAAACTTAAGAGAATATTAGACAAAACTACCTGCACACAGTATTTAGGCAGGCTGATCAATGGCTAAACATGATCACCAAATCTGGAGGCATTTGAATAATCACCAGTTATCACTCATTAATCGCCAAAGGCTAGTGGCTAAGCTGAAGCTTTAGTTGACGAGAAGAGAATTACAGCTGCCACACTATTGGGGCAAACAACAAAATTAGTAGCCCAAGTGGATTTTTTTTTTTGTCTGTGAGGCATGGTGTCAAGCAGAGTAACATCAGCTTCTCATCCAGTGTTGGTGCGGCTGTCTGTCTATCTGTACCAGGGATTAAGCTGTCAGTAGCCAAATCGCCAAAATGCTAAGTCTTCTCATTTGGCTAACAATTTTCATATCTAATTAGCCAAATTGCTAAGGATTTTAATTAAATTCTTCACCTTTAGCCTTTTTGGTTACTGACGAGTTATTAGTCTCATAGACTACAGGCACTACTAATTGCTTCCCACACTCGCACTAGACCATTAGGTGACTGTATTTCATATGTTCGATTGTCACTTTATTTTAAACCCAACACCACATGCAAAAAACCAGGACAACAAAGTTTTCAACTCGTATTCTAGAGAGCAAATAGGCGGCATCTTTAATTCGTAGCGTTATATTTGTCGCATGGTTTATTTGGCTCACGAAAGTTGTATTTGGCTACTAAATTTGGCAAGCAGTTAGCCAAATTGCTAAAATAAAACAATTGCCAGCATAAACCCTGATCTATATTCACGATAACTTTCAAAAACTTTCCACACATTCTAGGTTAGGGGGTATACATTTCAATTTAAATTTGTAAGCCAGTTGACTCGAAATGTAAAAATGAATCAGATGACATAAATAAGATAATCATTAATCAACCATTAATCAGAAAAATTATTTGGAAAGTATCAGGGTTCATCATATATACAGGGTGATTACAAAAGACATAACGCAGTTTGAAGCGTTTAAAACGAAAACTATTCAACTTATCGATACACGGTTTTCACTGTAACATTCGCTAACTTTAAGTTCTCAGATGTTGTTTTAGAATGCGCGTTACATGAACGTCACGTGACTAGTTCTGCAAGATGGCCACAAATTCTAAAAAGAAGGCTTAGTGTGAATGAATTACGCAATATTTCCTCGAAGCCCTTATCTGACATCATGTGACGGTTTTTTTTTTACAGAGATAGCCTATGTAAGAGATTCATTCCTCCCCTCCCAACCAACCAACAAGATCTTCAAGTGGCACTATCACTGCTTGAAAGTCAGGCAGAATCTGGTGACCTCTAGCGCTATCTAAGGGCACTTCTTTTAACGAAATACACAAGCCACGACCCCCCTCCCTTAATTATTGTGTGAAAATTTGGTATGTCCTCCTGCACCAGAAAGCAGGCTGTAAAGGTTAACAATATCGCCGCCGATAGATGGCGCAACGGTATTTTCGTTCACTTTTCAATCGGTGATAGTGCCACTTTATACAACGGACAGGGGCAGCAATTGACATAGTTTACCGCGTTTGGCAGGAATTTGATTATTGCATGGATGTAACTAAGGTAGCACACATTGACCATCTAAAACTTACTAGTGAGTTGCAGAAAGTGATGGTGAAAACCGTTTATCGATAAGTTGAATAGTTTCTGTTTGACAAAGGCTTCAAACTGTCTATTTCTTTTGTCCATTACACTTGATATAGCCTACATCATGATATTTATGATAAGATACTTTGTTTTTCTTTAAATTACTTGCGTAATTATTCGTAATCAGTAGGCTAATTCTTACATAACAAATTATGAAAATAAACTACAATACCACAATAGGGTTTGTATAACTAAAAACTACTGGTCTTTTCTATTTTTGTTAAAATTGAGATATCGCTTGGTGAAGAAAAATGAATTTGGCTTGAAGAAGTACAACTTGGAAACATTGAAGAGCAGTATGAGCAAGTGATGAAGCATCCATTGACAAACATTAATAACAGATATTTTTGACACTTATAAAAATAGCACAGTGTTTTCAAACCCTGGAAATTCTGTACCCTTAAACTAAATGACTTAACTTTAAAATCAAGCATCATATCTTTCAATTTAAGTTAAAGGCCTAGATACACAAATTAACCCAGCATTATCAATCTTCAGGATATTTTTTTTTTTATTGCCAGTGTGGTGTCCCAACTACCTCCGAGGTGGCTCTACCCGTACCAACCGCATTTGTTAATAAATATGCGGCTATCATAGACTGCATGCCCAGTCATGTGCTAATATGTCGTTTGCTCACTTCTTTCCCTCATCTATCCAGCAAGGATGGGACAATGATGATGATACAACGGATTATCCCTTCTAAAACCCAGCCGCACAGTACCATCCATCCCTACCTCTCCTACCCCCCCCCTTCCAAAAAGACCATCCGACCCCAGGCCATCCCCCTCCTCAAGCAACCATCTAATCACTGCTTCCACCCGAATAGTTCTGCCCCCCCCCCCCCCCCACAATCGCGTCTTTAAGATTACAGTAGTCAGGTAACGAAATGTTCCATCCATTCCTTACTTCTACACGTTGTAGAATCCAACGATTCCAAACGTTGCATCCTCACCTACCGTTCTATGCCGGAGCTTCCTAACATTGGGTGCTAAACAGCTTTTGTCGTAAACAGCAAGATGCTTTCCAAATCCTGTATATGGCTCACTTTTCGACCCGACTCCCGACTCTTTCCCAGAATCAGGAAAATGTGTGATGTCTCACCTACTCTGCGGTAGGTAGTTCCACCTGGACTGTAGGCTAGGTGAGACACCAGTCTTCCCCTCATACAAATATATGAACCAATTTGGTTTTATCTTTCATCAAATGGAAAATCGGATCTATAATAAGCAGTAGTATGAATATAACAACATAATCAGTATTGTTAAAACAATCACCACATAATAAAGATGTATACACACCTGCTTTGCTTAAAGTTTCAGACTTTCGTAGGAAG
>JAHWFP010108842.1:0-14163 GCA_023313725.1 Lithobius niger | reverse complement strand
ATTCCAATTCATTTGCGAAGGCTAACTTTCCATTTACCCCAAATTTTGGTTTTAATTTCGAAAGTTAGGGACTGTACGATAAATTAGTTATAGTACCCGTGGCGAAATGTATGGGATTTATGACCCCATATGGGCGATATCCCTTACATGGTCAATCCAAGGCCAATCGCCGAGAACTTCGCCTCGACGTCATTGTGACGTAGTTCTCGCGGATTGGCCATGTTCGGAATATCGCCCATCGGGTGATGAATCCCATACGGTTCGTCAGGGGTACTATAATATAACTATTACGTATAAATTAGAGATATCACGAAAAAAATTAGTGTACCACTGAATCTCACTTTTCTGGTTTGCAAAGGTGAAAAAAAAATATCGATGATGTATGCGGACCCTGTTAAAAGAACATACCTTGTAGTTCTTATTACATTCGAGCATCCTGAGCGAAATGTTTTTTTGCAATATTTACATAGTGTAGGGTGAATGTAGCACAACCCTTTTCACGAGGGGAAAATAGGAAAATGAATGCCTTTAAAACATTTACACGAGTCTTTTTTTTTTTAAATTAGAAAAAGCCTTCTCAATTACAATAACACGCAAATTACCGTTTGAAGAAACGTTCGTATTTTAGCGTCACGTTGGGTGAAGCGGTAGGAAAGCTGGCGCCGTTGGGCCGTGCTGGCTCAGAGGTGGACGCGAGCGGCGTTTGGCGGTTTCTTGGAAATGCCAAGGCTTGTAAAATAAGGAGTGGGTTACGGGCGATAAATTGAAGGAATTTTGTTGACGCAACAGCTCAAAGTTGCCGGTGGTGACGCAGAGGCTGACTTATGTGCGCGTGTTGTTAGCGGGTAACTTCTGACTAACCAGACAGATCGTGCCGAAACCCGTGTTTTGGTATCGCGTCCGCTCTCGCCACCCTACCCTTTTATCGCAAACAAGGCCGTTCTCTTTACCCGTTGACACTTTATAGAGTAAATCCAGATATTTGTGTGCCAACCTGGCGAGGGAACTTGGTTGAAGGGTAGCGTAACAATTGAGTTTTAAGGAATTCGTCTGTTTAGGTTGTTTCTGAAGAAACACGAGACGGGGAAAAGTTTTACTTTTTTTTTTAATTAATAAATTCCGTACAGGTTAAGGACCGTTCATTATTTATCAACGGGGGAAGGCTGGCGAATTTCCGTCATCAAGATTAAAAAAAATTCGTGACCTCCCTTTTTGGTGTTGGGAGATTTTTTTGCCCCCCCAACCCCCAAAAAAAAAAATTCTACTACAATTTTCATTTTCATTTTCATGAACATACGAAAGGTAGGCGTGCTTCAATACGTTGTGGGATCTGCTGAGCTATAAATTCATTACATTAACATTCTATAACTTGCTGTGCACTTCCTTTCTCAGTTTTTTCCCCCGACCCCCCCCCCCAAAAAAAGTACGTAAAGAAAAATACGCAGTAGCCTAGATTGAACTACAACCACAAACATCATTGTTAAACCAAAATCTGTAATCTAGTCTACCTATTGTGAGTATTCATCCCTTGTGTATTATCTTCCCTAAATTGGTTTTTAATCCAACAATTCCTTAATGTTGATTTTCCCTTATGCAGGGGGGGGGGTCGGGGTCCACCGACGCACCTACATTGTTGATCCTCCCAACTATTATTTCCTATCCTATTATTTTTTTGTACTGAATCCTGGACAATTTTTTTCCCCGGATCGTTTCATTTTTATTCGTAACTACGAAACAATTTTTCGTTGATCGATATTGCGGTTGCACGGTTGTTGTGAACCTGCATTGTTAATCCTTAAAACTGTTGCATTGTTTGTTTGTTTGTACAAGGCGTTATCCAACGTGAAATCCACGCTATTACAAACCAAAAACGGTTTCTAACAATTGGTTCCCCTAACAATTGGTGTCTAACAATTTCCGATACATTTCCCGCAATTTCCGGCCCAAAATAAAGGCGATTTTGATCTGGAAAAAAAAAAAGACACACTCCAGGTTGTACTTGGTCAGCATACAAAATTTCATCAAAGTCGGTTCAGTATAGGTTTGGCGTGATGCTGCGACAAAGAAACACCAATGTGTTACTGGCTGCATAAGGAGCTAATATAGTGTTGGGTGGTAAATCGGTTCTCACGGTGTACCGCGGTACCAAATACCATGCATTGTTAAAATACCGGTATTGTTTTAATATAAAAACGATAGTTGATTTAGTCCTTGTGTTGTAGGGCCCTCAAAGCATTGCAGTCTGCGGCCTTGCAGTGCTGGAAACACCGGTTCTCGTCAGATCCCCGAAGTTAAGCAGCATTGGGCTGGATTGATACTTGGGTGGGTGACCGCCTGGGAATCTGGCTGTTGCAGACATAGGGCCTTAGGGCTTCGGGCAGATGACCAGGAGTGGTTAACGCTCGTTAAACCCTTTAACCCTTTAACCCTTTAAAGCATTGCAACAATCAGTTTAAGATCAACAATGATAAAAGGGGAATTCTAAATGCATAAAAATAGAGCCAAATTTGCATAACTTTGATGGTACAACCAGCCGCGTTTGTTTATATTTGTATTTGTACTTGGACAGCATGTTAACTACCAAATTTAGAAGGTAGGATTTTATTCGGGTGTTGGCACCACAGCACTAATATACCGGAACAGCCTCATTCGTAAGTACCGCAGAAAACCGATTACCGGGGTACTTAACTTCTGAAAAATTTCTGGTACCACCCAAGACTAGGCGCTACAATCCAATAATTTCTATATTATATAGGTTAGGTCAGTTATTTAGCTGCCTTGGCTCAAAAGTTTACAGAGCGGGGCGAGGGATAATCGTCTAACTGTGGAAAATCGCATAATTGGAAGAACGTATACCGTATAACAGTATAACGGAAAGTCGTCCAACAGGAAATTCGTATAATGGAAAATCCTCTAACTGGAAAATCGTCTAACAGGAAATTCGTATAATGGAAAATCCTCTAATGTCCCTGCCTCGCTCGCTGCGGCCATACATACAACATCAGAAACCACAGTTAGACGTTTATTCAGTTAGACTTTTATCCATTATACGATATTCCGTTTAGATAATTTTCCATTATACAATATTCCGTTTAGACGATTTTCCAGATTTTTTATTTTTGGAGATATTAGACACTTATCCCATTACGATTTTCCAGTTAGACGTTCGTCCGACGCCCCCAGCGGGACTAGAAATTTCATTGGCTCGTCATTGTTGACCTACCAGCCGTCAACTTCAGCAACACTGCGTGATCACATCACGCCATTTGTGTTCTCCGTGTCACGGGGAACCCCCCCCCCCCCCCCCCCCCCACACCCTCCCCGAAATGTCCTATAGATGTTCAGCCTCGCCGACTTTCCGTATCGTGCTCTTGCCCAGCAGGTCCCTTATACCCCAAATCCCCCCCAACTCCAGAAGTTTTGTATTCAATATCGAGCTGTAGTTTATTGGTTAGTTTCGTCGTCTTTTGTTCCATCTTTTCTCCTTGCACTGAAGAAAGTGTCCGCTCGGAGGTTGAGCCGTTCACTTCTGACGTTTGCCAAGTTTTTAAGCAATAGAGACCTACAGTAAATCCTGGTCTTCGGCCATCTTGACAAGGTCGTCTTCTGACGCACCTCTTCCTCCTCCTTCCCTTGTCCCACCCACGTATTTTGGCTTGCCTGGCGCCGATCCAGCGTTTATGGGACTTTTTAGCACGTTGCCGAAGGTCGTAGTGTGTATAAAGTGGGACCGCCTTTCTGTTTATCTCTGTTTTGCGGACGTGACTGATAGTACGGCTTAGTTTGTATGTGTGTGGCCTTCGAGGAACTTTTAAAATTGAGGTGAGTTAGATGTGGAGGGAAGAGGGAGCGCCGGGTTGTCGCACGTAGTGCAATGCCAGAAGCCGAAAGTGAGAGCGTGATTATGTAAAAGTGAAAAGGGGACGATGGACTAATGAGTACGCTTGTGCATTTTAAGGGAAAAGATAGCCGGGATAGGCCTGAATCGACGATAAGTAACTCGAGAGCTGCTATCACACTACGTGCTTTGTGCGAGGAATCCGCGGTGACTTTTAGTGTAAAGTCTTTTTTTTTATTTTACTTTTTACCAAAATGTTGTCGGTCGTTAATTTTAACGAAGCAGGCAGTCAACATAAAAGACTTGCTCTGTGAGAATACGAGATACACTAACTAGTATACATTAGTTCTAAAAAGAAGTAACTGCACCATGACCACTTCGGTTAAGTTAGTTAGTGGTTGGTAACTTGATTGAAAACTCTTTCATTTTGTCGACTTCTTCACAGTTTTTTTTTTTCCTTTCTGTGCTTCGTTAATTAGATCCGGTTAGTCGATCAGAAGTTTCGTTACGTAATGGATTAATTTATTTCCCCTGTTTGTACAACGCGTGCCAAGTGGGTGGGAAAGAATGAATTCTTTGCATTTGGATCGTTTGATCGAGAGAGTGGTTGCGGTTTGTTGACTCGTGGCTAGGAAATGAGATGGAGATCACAGAGATTTAATTTCATAACTCAGCGTCTGTTTACACATTCCTTTCGTCTGCTTCGCAAATACTTTAACAGCAAGGCTCATTTTTCATGAAGTCACTCAAGAATCGAGTTAAAGGTCGTACTGCCCTGGGTATATGACTTCCAGATGGAATGTTTTGAACTTACCAACTATACTGTAATGTCTGCTGGAAGTTTAGGACGATTGATCTTATAGGGAGTGTTGTAGTCTTTCTTTTCTTTGAAGTGCATGAGGGAAAAAAAGTGAGTCGCCGTGATGTTAGGGTAAATAACCATCGGGTATATATAGTAACTCCTACTGTTGCAATGCAACTGCTCAAAGTGGATGCTATCATACGTTATAGCTTGTAACACACTATTTACGAATAGCAGGGCACACGTTGTGTGAACGCACACGGTGCACCTTGCAGTTACATAAGCTGCTTGGCATCCTGTCAACTTCCGTATACACCGGAAGTTGGCCGAACGCCAACAGCCGGGAACGAGGCTATACTCTTGTTCAAACCTTAGAGCCGGCTCCAACCCGTTAGCGGTTACGCAACGTAATGCCTCAGGTGACTTCTATTGTTCTGGCCCGCGTATAAATACGAGGGCCTGGACCATGGGAAGGGACTTGGTGTGGGGCAGACGACTCGAAAGGTTG
Source organism: Lithobius niger (assembly GCA_023313725.1). Lineage (NCBI taxonomy): Eukaryota > Metazoa > Arthropoda > Chilopoda > Lithobiomorpha > Lithobiidae > Lithobius > Lithobius niger. The sequence continues at coordinate 9,015 of JAHWFP010108842.1, read as the reverse complement.
TCTCCCTGACTCAGCTCAGGCTAAGACCTAGCTCCTAAACTTGTGTTGCCTAATATGTGTTCTCAGTGCATAGTCCCCTAGCTATGCAAGTAAGAAGTAAATTGGGTTTGAGATTATTCGTGGATTCAATCGTCTACTCCCTGAGTACGTCACAAGCTTTGCTGCGTATGTCACGTGATTACTTCGACGCACCCACTTATGACAAACAGCATAGTTCTAACAACTATGGGACAGCGCTTGAATAGGATTGCCCATTGTTGCAGCCGTGCTGTTAGCATGGGGTTCCGCCGCATACTGTCCCAGGGTCCCTCCCTATAGATCGGGTGCTGGGTTTCTGCTGGGCCACTTAGCAGTTTTTACTAAATATGGCGAAAAAGTTCTTTTGGCTTTAGTTTTCTTTTGTTCAGGGTTGGCAAGTTTTTGCCCCTTTGGCCAAAAATATGGTAAAAATCAACTTGAAGTCAAAAAAAAAACAAAGTGTGCCTTACAATAGTCAAACATTGGCAAATTATAAAAGCTTTACTGGAAAACGTTGCATCGTTTACTTTGAAAATTCATATTCACTTCTTATTTACCTTTCAATATGCTTATTTTCACAGTAAAATATATTCTTCTCACAATATCTATGCAAATAGGAGCATGCAACTGACTGTCGAAAATTTGCATAGATATTATGAGAAGAATATCTTTTACTTTGAAAATTAGTGTGTGTAGCAGCTTGCTGGTTTTTGCCAGTTTTAGCGGGTAATAACCGGAAAAACACCGGTAAAAAACATGTTTTTGCTTTGCGCTGTCCCGGCAAAAACCCAACCCTGCTTTTGTCCTTGTCTTCCCTTGTTCTGTCAGTCTCCCACGCAGATAGTGTGGGGTTTGCGAGGTGTGTCGGTGTGTTCTGGGGGAAACAGTGTGGCAGGAAGGTATTCTTGGAATTTATAGGGATATACTTCCCAGCGCCATTTTTCTCGATCCTCAACATCAAGTACGGCCCCAAAGGTCTATTTCCTTACCGTTAGTCTTTCCCTTGCTAAAAATCCTTTTTTAAATGTGGCGTCTAGGAGACTTTCTGTTGAATATAATGGAACTTTATGTACTAACGACCCGTCACTAAATAATGCATTGGGCGCGTACAATAATCATGACGTTTCATATGTGTGTACATCTACTAATTTTCTAATAATTACCATGAGATCTACAATCTAATAGACTAATGCGGTAAAAATTAAAATTAATTATTCCAATAGATCGCCGAAGCAAAATTATAAGACACTAGTCTAGAAAATTATAAATTGTGATTTTAAAATACGAGAATCGTTCCGGTTTGTGACGACACAATCAATGGGTTCACGCTGGCTGGACTATTAGGCGCAATGCCAATTGAGACAGTAGCTACGTTTCCGTTGCGAGGAACGAAGCTACCGTCTCAGTTGACCTTAGCTGTGGTAAATACGCGGATGTGATCGTCGCGTGGGTGTTGTGAGGCAGGCGGTATGTTGCTTTAAGGCGTCGTGTGATTTGCTGTTCGGAATGAGAGGTTTGTTGTAGTGTTTATTTTTTGGTGGCTTGGCGACCCGGGTGTACTTTGTTTACGAATTGATGGTTCAGTCGGTTCTGGTCCCTGTGTTGTCATGTAGCTGGGAGGGCCGCTTCGTGCTCAGCTGGCCTTGACTCAACATTTCTCATTGGGAGGCCGAGTGACGTCACTTCCTTCTTCTTGCAAGTTTTTACTCGGCTGTACACGGGATAACCACAGATGCAGCGTTATACTTCCGCCCTGTGTCTTGCTTTGGGTAGGAAGAATCGCCTCTCGTAACGAAGTCTGTTGATTGTTCCAAAACAACTGATGGAACAATAGCAATTACACTATAGCTGGTGCCCGTGCTACGCTTGGTGGGCCGAAAGGGTATAATGTTTTGGTGGATAGTACTACCGCGCGTTCTCTTTCTGGGTCGCGACCCCGTACGGTCAAACGTGGAACAACTTGTAACTATTTTGTGGGATAGCCCACCTGAAAAATACACCGAGTAGATTTTAAAGGGACATACATCCTTCCGGTATGACGTGCAACCCATTGAGAATAGCGTTTGCAGCATTTACACAGGTTAAACTAAGTTAATGTCGCAAAATCATCTCGCACGAAAGAAAAAACAAGAAAGTGACTGTTGGCAACATTTACATACGCTTGAAGTAATGTCGCAAAACTTGAGTCATACAGGAAAGCCAATAGAGCAGTGACACGACATAGAATTATTGTATATAACTCTATGCTGGAGCCTTAATGGGTTAGCTGCAAGGGGCACTGCAGAGAGAAACAGAAGGGCGTCATGTATACTGAAGCCGATGCTGTGAAGAGTGATTTCTTAGACCTAAAACGCGCGATTTTTGTTATTATAAGCCTAAGAAATCTGCTCTTCCGTTGTTTTCCCCTCCATTTTCATGTAGTGCACCTTGTAGTTATGCCCTCCAAAACCCATACTGGTGCCAATATGGCGGCAAATGTCACTACTCTATAGATAGATGTGCCGTGCAGTGCAAACAATTTTTATTAGAAGCACAGCTGAGCAAGTGCTTTTCCACTTACTGTTAGTTGCTGTATTCCTCCTTCCTCCATTGGTGGGAGAGTGGGTATAATGTTCGTCATTGTTTACGACGATGTCGCTTCCTACTGCAAACTAAGAGAACACATTGGTGCTAACAATGACGGCTGGTAAAATAGTGGAATTATAAGGTAATTTTGATGGTCTACTGTGCAAAGACCCTGGAAATTGGTTGTAAATCAGCCTTGAAAAAGTCTTGAAAATGGTTTCATCTGTGATGTGCCCATTACAGCCCTGATAGTCATGGAAAATTTGCCAGGATATATCGCATAGCTGCTGAAGGAGTTGGTAGTCTATCACTCGACTTTAACCCACCGTAACAAGGCACCCACTATGGGAGGCGTAGTTTCCTGATATTCCTGAAAAAGTCGTGATTTAAAAAAAAATAAATCATCGATTTTCTTAAGAACGACTGGATGAAGAACAACTGCTTGTCAAAACCTGGAATTGTGTGAATTAAAAAAAAAATTCATTGGAGGACTATTGCATAGGAAGATTTTGTTTGCGGGGAGTTTTTTTTTTTTTTTTTTTTTTTTACTATTCCATAACACGTTTGTTTAAAATGATAATTTATGTTTTGGTATTCCAGTCATGGTAATCCTGGAAAAGTTGTGATTTTTTTTTTCAATTTCGGTTTTAGTAGATACCATGTTGAGGTCTGGTAGGGCCTACCGCGATCCCATCCCACGTGCCCAACGTATCATCTTTTTCAAGGGATGTGTCGTCATCTTGCTTGGTTGTTTGTTTACTTTACGCCCGATTATTATTACTATTTTTATTTTGCCTCATCAACTGCGTATAGGAAGCTTGATCGGTATAGGAAGCTTTTCATAGATATTTGATGGCCAATCAACAGCACTCATCTTGTCATGTTGACGTTTTGACGAAATTTGCTCGAAGTTGCCCTGCGGTTCCCATTAATTTTAATCTGCATTGAAGTAATCTTCATTTTGGTCTCGTGAGTTTTAGAGCAGATGGAGCTTCGAGGATTAGATTCGTTAACTTTCATTTCAAGTTATTAGAATGCCGCTCACTGGGGACTTGCAGAAGAAAGCGACTGACAGGTTTACATGCATACTTCGCCTTAAATTGACGTCATTCCAAAGGGTAGGGATTAGTTAGCGTTACCTAAAACCACTGTTGTCTAAGTAGTACGTGGGCGTAATACCCTACCCAACGATAAAGGGAGAAAAAAAATACTCCTGTGATTCGTCCCCGTTATAAGAATAGGTTGGCCAAAAGCACGATTTGTAAAAAGATGCGTTACCGATGACACTGGTAAATTACTCTTCGAGTAGTTAAAACAACATACCTTCATTCCCACTTCATCATTTTAGTGATCCTGGTTAATCCTCGAATTCGCACCACTGGGAGACTATGGATGGACTCTACTACGTCGAGACTGTAGAATACCAACCACTTTTAGACTGCGGATTGGAACTTCTTCAGAATTGCCGACTGATGCTTCGAGACTACGGACTGCTGCTTCATCGTGACTGCGGACACCCGCTTCGTTGAGACTGTGGACTATCTTCTTTGAGGCTACGGACTACCACTTTTTCGAAACTGTTGGCTACTGCCACTTCGAGACTGGACTGCTGCTTCTTCGAGACTGTGAACTGTCTTTCCTTTGCAACAGCGGACTGCTGCATCTTCGAGAATCGGACTGCTGCACCTTCGAGATTCGGACTGCTGCACCTTCGAGATTCGGACTGCCGCTTCATACTTCTTGGAAACTGCGGACTCTTTTGCACTTCTTAGTGAGCATATTGCGCCACTGAAGAGTACAACAAGCTCAATAAAAATGAGTCGAGAACTGACCGACTGTATCCAAATTTCCAAATTTGGCTATCAAAAGTCCGGTACTAGAGACGCCTGTCTGGTATTCGATACTTTTCCATTAGCTGAAAGTGCCCGATTCTTAATTTGACATCATGTTCGATACCAATCTTAAAATTAATATTTCTAAATTTAATCGTAAAACATATTAGCATTTATTCATTAAATTACTAATTATGTTTGTGAAAAATTGCCAAATGCAAACGAAGCATGTTTTAAACCTGGATATTGTCCTCAGTGGGGATCTAACTACAAACCTGGAGCGACAGCAGTAAATCAAAAGTGGTAGTTTTAGAAATTCCCATAGACGAGACAGTTTTACTACTTTTGATACTCAGACTTCGTATTCGATTCCAAACGATACCGTTTTAAGCGGTATTCTGTTCGACTTGACACCAGTAAAAGTATTGAGTTGGTATTCGACGCATCTCAATCCGATGCTGTGTGAACCTGAGCATAGCAAACAAAACAGACTGATGTGGTAGAGGCTCGGTCTTCAAACTTGGAGATGTAACAAATCCCTAATGCACGAGTTGGTACTACAATGCACATTAGCGAACTTGGCCTGTGTCAAGAATCAGTGAGAATCAGTTAATTATAGGCGTTGACAAGAAGGTGAAGACTTCCACAGTTGAACTAAACGGCACACTGAGAAAACTTTCCTTGCTTGGGTTTAGTTGTGGCTTCTGGTGTTATTAGAGCAATGGTTTAAGAATAATTTTGAGGGGTTTGTCTCGTATCACCTCATCTAAATCTGTTTCAGTGTTAGTAAAATATGTTAATCAACTCGGGAAGACGTGGAACGAGGCATTGAATCAGCTCCACACCATCTTGTTTTTTTGTTTTTTTAGCCGGCTTGATGCTAGTCAACTACCTTTACCATTTGCCTTCCTTTTAGTGCAGCTCGTTTAAAGGTGGCCACACACCGAAGTCGAAGAAACGTCGCACGACGGGACATTTTGTTGAAACCTGTCTCAGCATGCTGCCAATGTCTCCAAAACCTTAGGAATGAGCTGATCGCCACACACCGGATGTGACTAGTTTAGGCCTAATCTTTAGGCGTCTCACGACAACAAAGCGAAGCTCCTTCTAGTGTCGTCTGTTGGGGGTCTCTCCACCAGATGCGACGTTTCGTCTTGCAACGACGTTTTGTCGATTTGGTGTGTGTGTGGCTACCATAAGGGTGGGCCCACACTAGTTGCAAGTTTTGGGAAACATTCATTTATATTTAAACCACGGCTGTGTCGTCACGCTAACTCAACGCCATGCTAAATTTCTGTTGGTTAAATCCCGTTAACCAACACCGGAAGTGTGTGTCATCACAAAAAGTGTGGGTTATCAAGTTACCCCACACTTTTGCCGATAACCCACACTTTTGCCAATAACCCACACTTTTGACACTTCCGGATCACGCGACCGGGAACAACTAAAATGCAATGACCTTCATTCATACCGATAACCCCCCCCCCCCCCATTACCGTATTTTTTAAACAATTCTCAAACTACAAACACTCAAAATGAATTGCATACCATCCCAGAATGGCATTCTATCCCTGCGGCCTCTTATCGAAGTTCTATCCTTCCGAAAAGCTTCGAAAACACAAGCGAGCTGGCTAGCGTGAAATATGGCGAAACGACGCTTCGTCTCCTTCCCACCCACTCCCCCCACAAACGGACGCAAAGGACTCGTCGGTCTACCAACCACTCCACCCTCCATAAAATAAAATGGAATGACCTTCATTTATATCGAGATATTTTCACAATAAAATAAACACGTTTTAATTAAATACGAGTTAACTCGACTTTCCAACCGTGGTTTAAAACAGCAGTATTGGCTAGAATCTCGGGGTTAACAGTTTTTAACTAACGGGTGCGATTATTGGCACTGCTCTCGTATGCAAATGTCTCTGGCTGACGCCCTCGACCTTTGCATACTCGAGCAGTGCCAATAATCGGACCCGTTGGTTAAAAACCGTTAACCGCTAGATTCTAACCAATAACTATTACAAAATGGCGTAGACAGACAGCGTTCTCTGCAATGTGGTTTTACTACTGCTTCATGCATTTAGCTTAAAAGCTAATGAAAATGCAACATACCGAACACGAGAGAAGCCATGACTGGCCACTCGTTTAAGCCTAGTTCATATTTTCTAAATCTCGTTTTTTCCATGCGTGCGTCCTGCTGGTTGGGTTTAATCTCACCAAAACCGCGCCCCTTTAACTACCTTTTCATGGACTGGCCAGAGATATAGGAAACGATTACACGTTATTCTGGACCGTACAGGAAATGTGGGTTTCATTATATCGCTGTCCGCCAGAGCAGAACATTTTTGGACGTATTTTATTGTTACTGGCCAGAATCTTCCTCTCCTCATCGACCCAGAAAGAGAAATTCTGCCTCAAAAGAGAAAGTTTGCTGGCCGTGAGCCAAGCATCACTTCATCGTCCTTGACCAGCCCAGATTAATTTTTCGTCCAGTCCTTTTGACTGGCCATCCGCTAAAAGCCCATGTTTGGTTCAGAATCAGAACGTAAGGCTTTATTATATCTGACATCGCCGTATTAGCCCTGACCTCTTCAGCCAGCCAACAGTAACTGTGTAACTACGAAAGCGGTCCATCCTGTTCGAAGGATGCGTCGTTTCAGGCTCCAAGAAAGTTGAAAAGGAAAAAAAAAGGGGGGGGAGGGAGAAGGGAGGATCGTGCCACCCCTGAACGGGAGCCGGTCTAGGCCATACTCTATTACTGTTGGGGAAATCAGGCCCCAGAGGCGGACTGGCAAGTTCGGGGGGGGGGAATACCCTACTGGCCTCTCCCCTTAATGGCCTCTCAGCGAAAATAAATAAGTTAAACGGGACGGAAAGCCAATGGGCTCGAAATTGGTTAACTAAATACAGATGCCGTGTCAATCTGGCTTAGCGGTAGGACCTTGGCCTTTGATTTCAGAGGTCGTGGGTTCGATTCCCCGCTCAGGCAGTTTGACATATAAGTCCAAAAGGCAACGTAAATAGGTTTGCGTCTGTATTTAGTTAAATAAATAAGTTTAAAAGGAAATTCAGTGTATTATTTTAAATTTTTTTTAAATACACAGTTACTCTTTATTTATTCATGCTGACTCTGAAATTTCGAGTTTCAACCACAGAAGGCCGCAGTTAGCCTAACTAGTTGCGGTTTCTCGCGTCATCGCGATTAATGAATGAATGAAAGAGCAGCTGCGCCTGCGTATTGCACGGAAGCCGCTCTTCACGAAGTACGCACTCGGTCTGGAGTGATTTTATTAACTGACATTAACACACGGATCCTTCGGTTACTATTAGCCATGGAGGTTATAAGAGAAAGTGAAGTTGACGTTTTTTCTGTCACGGAAATGAGCGAACCGATGAGAAATCTTCAATTTACTTTAAAACGACGAAAACCGTCAAAAATTGGTTATAAATAACGAAAGTCAGGAGGGTTGGAAGGCCATCTCGGTTAGAAACAATTTGGTTAAAGTCCGTTCTGCGCCCTGTGTAAGAACCAGGATTTCGGTGGTAAAACTAAAACTTCTGCAGCTGTCTATATGACTGACACTTAGACTATCGAAGCTCAGGGAGGTAAGCCCTGAATTTTTCCTACTCTTTACTTTTTTAAGCTGCAGTGCAAACCCATTGATAACGATCTCAGGATAAAAGCTGGCAATTTTTTTATTTTAGCAATTTGGCTAACTGCTTGCCAAATTTAGTAGCCAAATCCAACTTTCATAAGCCAAAAAACCAAGTGACAAATTTACCCGTAAGAATTAAAGATGAAATATTTGGACCCACCACCCAAAAAATTGTTTAGCATATTAGGTTTGTACGTCTTTAAATACTGTATAGGTCCTGTGCTTAAAACACGTTTGGCGTTTACCATTTAAACATAGATTTCAATTGTCCTCTTGCCCAGGCAATAGTACAACAGAAGCAACAGGAGACAGGCTTCCTACTCCTATTTACTGTCTGGAACACAAGTTGAAAACTTTGTTGTCCTGGTGACGGATTTAATTAAAATCCGTAGTAATTTGGCTAGAAACGATAATTATTAGCCAAATGAGAAGATTGTTAGCCTTTTGGCGATTTGGCTACTGACATCCCTGATGATCTGCATCGGATTATCGTTATGTGTGTTTCCCACAGTTAGGGATAGCATCTCAGCAAAAATACCATGAGTCACATGACCGAATTCTAACAAATACTAAAGCCTGACCTAGCACCTTGACACCATGACCATTTTCGCTGCAGGGCTTAAATTTTCAATTTTTTCTATCTTCTTCTCAGTATCTTCTAGCAAGTTCGTGACTACGCTTAGGTCCTATTTCCATGCTTTAAAATACAGAAATTTTGATTAAATTATTGTCGAGGGCAGATCCAAGGAAGAGACTGGAGCCGAACGGCCTGTTGTCCCCTCCATGTTAACTCCGAAAAATTGCCGAAATTGTTCGAAAAAAAAATGTAGCTATAGACACTGAACCAAAACTAGGACCTATTAATCACTAGGGTTAAATCACTTGGGGTCCAGCATTCTTCTAAAGCCACAAAACTAAATTTAAAGCATGGGAAGGGATTT